>JADBJO010028757.1:13745-19779 GCA_016801955.1 Conus betulinus | reverse complement strand
GGAAGGAAAGCTGAGAGACACGCTAGAGAAGAGGACAGAGAAGAGAGACACGAGGGAGGAGGAGGACGAGGAGGACCAGCGGAGAGAGGCATGGAACGAGAGAGAGACACCGAGGAGACACGAGAGAGAGACACGAGGAGAGAGAGAGGGAGACTCGAGGGAGATGAGGAGAGAGAGAGAGAGATGTAAAGAGAGAGAGATGAGGAGAGGAACAGAGAGAGGGAGACGGAGGGAGAGAGAGAGAGAGGCCGGTTGATGTCAATCGAAGGGACTAATTTCTACGTTACACGGTAAGTTGGCATTTCCAAGGAATTGTCGTTTGCAGTGGCTCACTCACATGACGCAGGACAGAGGTAGACCAACGACAAAATGGGCGAGGGTACTTTACTGAAACAGTGCTCCGTCGTAAAACTGGGGACACGCTCATTTTTCCTGAATATTAACATCTGAGACACACAGACATAAACTTCTCTCTCTCTCTCTCTCTCTACTCTCTCTCTCTCTCTCTCTCTCTCTCTCTCATACATGCACATACGCACAAGTGCGCGCGTGCGCGCGCGCGCACACACACACACACACACACAACCCACACAAACGCACACACAAACGCTTGCACGCACGCACACAGACGCACACACGCACGCCCGCACGCTCGCGTGTGCACGGATAACTATATTCACACACCTACACCACCACCAAAACACAACCTCACACACACCGCACACCACACACACACAACACACACACACACCCACCAACAGCACACACACACAAATTATATAATATATATATATTAGATATTATATATTATATATAAATATAGAGTAGAGAGAGAGAGAGACGAGAGAGAGGTGAGAGAGAGAGAGAGACGAGACAGACAGACAGAAGACCGACGACGACAGAGATAGAGAGATAGACAAAACCAGACAGATGCCGACAGGAGACAGGCAGACTGGCCGAGACAGACTGACAGACACAGAAACAGACAGATAAAGACAGGCAGGCAGGCAGGCTTGCAGACAGACAGATAGAAACAGACGAAGAGACAGAGACAGACGGAACGGACAGACAGACAGACAGACAGACAGACAGACAGACAGACAGACAGACTGATCAACAGACAGTCAAACAGACAGTCAAAACAGTCATAGAAACACGACGAAGAGACAGAGACAGACAGACAGACAGACAGACAGACAGACAGATCAACAGACAGTCAAACAGACAGTCAAACAGACAGTCAAACAGACAGACAGCACAGAGAGAGGAGAGAGAGAGAGAGAGAGGAGAGAGAGAGAGAGAGAGAGAGAGAGAGAGAGAGATATGGATTGTGTCAGACACATTCAAGCAAGCATATGGATAGGCGCACAGAACTCAGAAAACAAAAACAACACCAAAAAAAAAAAGGAAAAAAAAAAAGAAAAAAAGAAACAAACAAACAAACAACAAAACAAAACAACAACAAAAAAAAAAAACAGAAAGAAAGGCAAAGAACCCGACAGACGAAGAGTAAACATCGGTTAAAGCACTTTGCCAAAGTGGTTGACAAAGTAGAAGCCTGATGTATTCCATTCAGTGGAGAGATCAAACACGGTGTGGTAATGCGGGCTTTGTGTTAGTGGCTGTCCTCCGCTGCATGCGTACCCCGCTTGTCTCAATGTCCGGGAACTACTATGTCCACCCAGGCACGTGTGTGCGTGTGTGTGTGTGTGTGTGGGTGTGTGTGTGTGTGGTGTGTGTGTGTGTGTGTGTGTGTGTGTGTGTGTGTGTGTGTGCGTGCGTGCGTGCGTGCGTGCGTGTGTGGGCAGGTGGTTGAAGTGATGACTAGGTCGATGTGAATGCCTGACATAGATGGGATGGACGACTGGGCGAGCATATGGATAGACGGAAATGGGGCAATCTCGGGCTTATGGATACATGGAAATGGGGCAATCTCAGTCCTCTGTCCTTGATCATGCGCCACAAGATAGAGATGTTGTAAGAATAATCGCCCTTTACGTTGCCTGTCCCACATTATCTGTTCCACCGCTGGAGATTCATTACATCACACACCCCCCCCCCTCCCCCCCCCGTGATTCTTTAGAGCCAATGAGTCACGGAAAGATACATAACTCTCACCCCTGACTAGCTCATGGTGCTTATAAGGAGAGACCGGAAGAGCTCAGTTGGTAGAGAGCGCCGGACTCGTGATCCTGAGGTTACGGGTTCGAATTTCGGTACAGAGGGATTTTTGCCTCGGAGTTAACATTGGTTCTGACTCCATTCCCCATACCGTCGTTTGAATGAGACTATAAACCGAGGTTCGTGTGTAAACGCACGCATAACCATCTTGCACACACGTGTCAAATCCCATCACCAAATTCGGAAGAGAAGGCCAGTTTGGCCGTTGGTGTGGATGACACGTTACACATAGCATGCACCTTTCCCCGAAGCTGGAGTATGGCTGCCTTAATGGCGGACGGTCCTACACACCAAAGTGTCAGAATCTTCCACGCGATGAAGGTGGACACTCAAAGAAAGAAGAGGAGAGGGTCTGGTCTGGTTGTGTTGGCTTGCTTCCCTTTCTCAACAGTTTCAGATTCTTCGTGATTTCCACCGCATGCGGACTAACTAGTTCATGGACACTGCTCCATATTAGTTTCGAGAACCACCCTGCGCGTCGTTTTAAACTGATGGGTAAATAAATTAATGACCAAGGTGAGAGAATTCAGGAAGAGGGTCTCGTGGCTATGACCTACCGGATGTTTCACCTGTGCATTAGCCCAACGCGCTGGTCAGAGCTCTTCTCCACTGCCAGAAGATCCTTGTAACCTCTGTAGGATGCTAGATTATTGGGCGTGGTGGTCCATTTACCAACAGGTATATGGCGCTGTTGCTCTGTAAAATTCGTCAGAAGTTTGGTGTCTTTTGTTGAGTACGTCCCTAGGCGTATCACACACCACACACACACACACACACACACACACACACACACAGCACGCACGCAACGCACGCACCGCACGCACGCACGCACGCACGCACGCACGCACGCACGCACGCACGCACGCACGCGCACACACACCATACACAACCGCGCTCACGCACACACACACACACACACAACACACACACACACACACACACATACACACACACACAACACACAGCGCGTCGCGCGCAGCGCGCGGCGCGCGCGCGCATGCACGCACGCACACAACACAACCACACACACTAATGGGAATCATATCCAGTTCAGACCCGAGAAAGAACCATTATGACTCATATCCTCTGTTTCGGTCGCTCTATCTCTGTCTCTCTCTGTCTCTGTCTCCTGTCTGCTCTGTCTGTCTGTCTTCTCTCCCGTTTGTCTGTCTCTCTGTACACAATAGGAGGAGAGAGGAGAGAGAGATGAGAGAGGAGGAGACGATAAGAGAGAGAGAGGAGAGCAGAGAGAGCAGGAGAATTAAGGAACTTTTTTTTTGTCGTGTCAAGGGACGCTATGGTCATCTGCTGTCAACCTTCATGTCGAAGTCTGGTCCTAGTTGAAGGCGATTGGCCAGTCACAGAGGGGCGATTTGTTGTTGGTTTGTGTGTTTTTTGTTTTCTCTCACTTAGGTGGTTTTTTTTTTTTGTGTTTTTTTTTTTTTAGTTTGCACTTTAAAACACATTTCTTGGCCTGTACCGAAAAAAGAACTGGTGGATTGACTTTCTCTCTGCTTGTCTTTTTAGACAGACACATCCACTCTCCCAGCCACCTCTGTCCGTCTGTCTGTCTCTGTCTCTCTCTGTGTCTCTCTCACTCTCTCTCTCTCTCTGTCTGGCTCTGTCTGTCTGTCTGTCTGTCCTGTCTGTCTGTCCTCTCTCTCTCTCTCTCTCTCTCTCTCTCTCTCTCTCACTCTGCCCTGTATTGTCTTTCTGTCTGTTTTTCTACCCGCCCCTGCCTGTTGTCTGTCTGTCTGTCTTCTCTCTCTCTCTCTCTCTCTCTCTCTCTCGATCATCTCTCTCTTGCTGTAGTTGTTTTTGTCTATTTATCTACCCGTCTGTCTGTCTGTATTATCTCTCTCTCTCTCTCTCCTCCTCTCTCTCTCTCTCTCTCTCTCTCTCTCTCTCTCTCTCCTCTCTCTTCCTCATATGCCTATTTTTTGGTTGTTTTTATTAGTTTGTGTGGGCTCGAAGAGAGAGAGAGAGAGAGACGAGGAGAGAGAGAGAGATGAGAGGGAGAGGAGAGAGAGCGAGATGAGAGAGGGAGGGAGGGAGGGGAGGGAGAAGGGAGGGAGAGAGAGAGTTTATTTTCCTTCTTTCATTTTTTCATATGCATGAAAAGGCATTTTAAAGTTTGCGTAATAGTGCATGCACGACAACTACATTTTTTTTTTTTTTTAAGATATAAACCATAAAAATCGCTGAAACTCTCCTCTCTCTACTTTATCCCTTTCTAGGGGAGACAAATCCCGTTCGTGATACGGCCATTTTGACAAACAGAAAGAACTGGATGACAGGGTCACGTGACTCCGATAGATGGCCAGCACCACCTTGGGGATTTCCCGTCAGACCTTGGCGATGTCAGACAGAGACTTTCAGGGATGGCATCGGAATGTTTCGTTCATGGCAACGAGGGTCTCTCGTGCCACGACAGAGAGATTCCAGATATTTCTTTCATTATTTATATTCGACTTTTTGCCTTAATCGGCGTTTGCTTTTCGGTCCGCCGCTTTGGGCCTTTTTTTTTTTATCATTCTATATGTCTTTAGCTGGTGTGTACTCGAATTTACCGGTGTGTGTGTGTGGTGTGTGTGTGTGTGTGTGTGTGTGTGTGTGTGTGGTGGTGTGTTGTGTGGTGTGGTGTGTTCAGCTTGATGGCTGTTATTCCTTCATTGTCTAGTTCAATTACTTTTGTGGTACATTCTTGCACATGTGCGTGCGTGCGTATGTACGCCCGCAAGAGCATGTGAATAGGTGAATATGTGCACGCGCGTGAGAGAGAGAGAGGGAAGAGAGAGAGAGAGAGAGGGGTGAGAGGGAGGAGAGGGATGAGGAGAGAGAGGAGAGAGAGAGGGGAAAACGATGGACATGGAGAGAGAGAGAGGAGGAGAGGATGGGAGAGAGAGAGAGAGAGGAGGCGGCAGAGAGAGAGAGAGGAGGAGGAGAGAGAGAGAGACAGACAGGACAGACAGAGCTGCAGAGAGAGGGAGGAGAGGAGGAGAGACAGACAGAGAGGAGAGAGAGAGGACGACAGAAGAGATGAGAGAGAGAGAGACCAGAAGAGAGACAGAGAGAGAGAGAGAGAGGAGAGAGAGAGAGAGAGAGAGAGAGAGAGAGAGTTGGCAAAATAGAAGAAATAAAAAATCACTTCTCTTCTTTCCTCATTTTTATAGGATCCCCTTTCTTACTTCTCCTCTTTTCCTACTCTTCCTCCCCAACCCCCACCCCCCCCCCCCCCCCCCCCGCCTCTCCAGCGCTCTCTCTCTCTCTCGCGTCTCTCTCCCTCTTTCTCTCTCTCTCTTCGCCCAAAATCATGAAATTTTCATGAAATGCTAATTATTTAAACTCCTACGCCACCTCAACCCCCCCCTCTCTCCTCCGTAACATTATTTCGCTTTCTGTCCTTCTTGACTTTTTTTCCCCTGCATCATGTTCCTATTCTTTCTCCAGTTCAGACCTTCTTAACCTCCTCCTCCTCCTCCTCCTCCTCCATCCAGCACCCCCTCCCCTCCCCTCCTACGTCCCTACACCCGCTCCTCTCCTTTTCCCCCCACCCCTATACTCCCACGCCCTAAGCTGGACTTGTGTGTTGAAGGTGACATCGGACGTGGCGTGTTTAAAGTGCTGGTGTCGAGGGCGGTGACGTTTTTTGATGTTCTCTGGGGGGAAATCCTGGGCACGGCGGAATCGTCAACATCATCAGCAACAACAGTGGAGGCAGCAGTGCACGATGTTTTGATCAGGATTGGGGACAGACAGTGGGGGTAGTAGTGGGTTCGAGAAGGGGGTGGAGGGGGTGCGGGGGTGGGGTGGGGTGGGGGGTGGGGGATGGAGGAAGAAGTTGGGAGAAGCC
>JADBJO010028757.1:8745-11245 GCA_016801955.1 Conus betulinus | reverse complement strand
CCTAAGTATATGAATCCCTAGACGAGCTTCATCAGTCTATCACCCTTTGCTACATCATTCACTGTGAGCTATTCACAGCCATGCTTTGACTTACATCGGAGTGGGTCACTGTAGGAAACAGTTCCAATATGGTCAGCACAGCAAAGGTCGTAGGATGACTCTGGGTATGCGATGGAACCCTATGAAAGTGAGGTTTGAAAAAAAAAGTATGGTTGTGTTGGTGGAGAGGTTGCACTCCTGTATCTTTCGACATGTACCTGGTTAGAGGGAAATAAGAATGTGTGCCAGATACTTATACATATGTGCCCTCCATCACTAAGTTATACAATATGAACAAGAAATTGCAAGTTGAAAAGTCTTGACGAATAGTAAGCTCATTCTTTGTGTCTTTCTTTCATTCATTCATTCTTTCTTTCTTTCTTTTTTTTTTTTCTTTCTTTTTCTTTTTTTTTTTCTTCTTTTTTTTCTTTTCTTTTCTTTTTTTTTTTTTTTTTTTGCTATGATCCATGCATTACTAATACTGCAGCTGTCTTTGGTTCCACTGACGGGATGCTGGATTACGATTTGGCGCACTAGCAATGGGATTTTGTGTGTGATAGGCTGCAAATTAGGTGAGACAGAATCAGGCAGAATGTAGGATGTCGTGAATATTGATCGTTCAGAACTGCCTGCAAAGAAGAGACCTTATATAGAAGAACTAAACGAAGCCTCATGTGATAGGCTGCAATTCAGGCAAGACGGACTCATTGAATGTGGGATGTCGTGACTATTGACCTTTCAGAATCACCTACAATGACGAGGCGTCACACACACACACACACACACACACACACACACAAAAAGTACTGAAGGACACTCCAACGTAAGATACTGAGCTGAACTGCTTTGAACTGAACAGAACTGAACATTTGCTGTGTTTGTTCTGAAATTCGCGAGGCATGCCCCCCCATCCTCCCTTTCCCACCACCCACCCCCCTCCTCCTCGCGTCAGCTTACCACTGTCCGTCTCTTCGAAGAATTCTAGTCATCATTGTCTTGTAATGTGACAAAGAATCTTTCATCAACTGTTTGTGTTTCCGTCGTAGTGTTGTTGTTTTTTTTCTACCTCTATAAACCACTACTAGGTTCATAATTTTTTCTACATCCAATTCGCTTGAGCTTACTATTGCAGTCTGCTTCATAAATGTCCCGGAGATGGGGGTTGTTCTTTTCACAAAAATATAGACACATGATGAATGTATAATGTTCGTATGATTATGAGATAAAAACATTTCATTAACATCAGTTTTACTACTTGTGCCCTTGCCTTTCCTCTTTCCCTTTTCCCCTCCTTCCTTTCTCCCCCTCCGCCCCCTCCCCCCCCCCCCCCCCCCCCCCCCCCTCCATGATGCGCACAATCACGCAATGCCCTATCGTCTTATGCGTTGTCCTTAAGCATCTTTAGAGAACATGCATGGTTGTATGTAGGAGGACACAGAGATAGAGATAGAAGGATGACGTGAAGAGAGAGAGAGAGAGAGAGGAGAGAGAGAGAGAGAGAGAGAGAGAGAGAGAGGAGGGTAGAGAGAGGAACAGACAGATAGACAGACACACAGACACAGAGACAGAGTTCACAGAGAGAGAGAGAGAGGGGGGGGGGAACGGGAAAGATAGAGAGAGAGATACACAGAGAGACAGAGATGCCAGAGACAGAGAAAGAGGCAGTGATTGAGAGAGCTATGTATGCGAATATGCATGCGTGCGTGCGCGCGCGCGCGTACGTGCGTGCAAAGTGCGTGCCGTTTGCGTGCTTGCGTGCGTGCGTGCGTGTGTGTGTGTGTGTGTGTGTGTGGTGTGTGTGTGTTGGTGTGTGTGTGTGTGTGTATGGTGTGTGTGTGTGTGTGTGTGTGTGTGTGTGTGTGTGTGTGCGTGTGCGTACGTGTGTGCGTGTGCGTGCGTGTGTTGTGTGGTGTGTGTGTGTGTGTGTGTGTGTGTGTGTGTGTGTGTGTGTGTGTGTGTGTGGTGTGTGTGTGTGTGATGGATTCACAAACAGGCAGCGTAACTTTTCGTGGTTATAATTTCGAATCTTTTGATCACGGCTGTATTCAAAGATCTAATGCAAAGCGGTATAATTGGCTATCATTGAATTACCAACGGAGATTCCACATCACCCTGTCGTTATTAAAGTGACAAACAACAAATCTCCTATCAATTCATCTGCAAGACCCACTCCTAGACAGATGCAACATTAACTGAACTTATTAATCTCATACTCATAATCACGTTTTTTAAGACTATACTCCAGTAAAGGGACAGTAAGACGGTACTATGTCAATGAAAAACCGCCAATAGGTTGAGATTAAGTGATTAATTAATACGGCAACAGTAAGATCCGACGACCTAGCTTCATTATCATACGGGTTGCTAAAACGCCATCTTACGTCATTGCAAAGTCGTGTGCCGTAGTTAGATGGGCCTCTGAAGGTACTTCGACGCTAAGTAGAAACACTCAGTGTGTGCG
>JADBJO010028756.1:0-15000 GCA_016801955.1 Conus betulinus | reverse complement strand
AAGAAACCTTCATTATTGGGCAATGAAATAAGAGTTTCCCCATTGGGGCACTCCATACTCCATACGACAAAGCAAAGAAAAGGGTCCAAGATGGGAGGATGAGACATCCATGGACAAACAGCTCGAGAATGATTGGAATGGGTGATGTACACAGGCATCCATCTTCAGCACAAATAAGACAACAAAGAACTCGCCCTAGGAAACGTCGCGTCTGTGCGGGCGATTGGGACCTCAAATCATAGCCTACCAATTCCACAGAGAGCAGTTTCCCCGTCATGCCTGTTGATTGACTGAAGGTTTGGAAAAAAAAAAACAAACACGTGAACAGCAAAAAGCATGGAGGAACTCTAAACCAGGGACTGCAGAGATCAGTGATGACCTGATTTTGCAAAGCCAAATCAAGGTGGTAGACCGATGGAATGTGAGGGGCAACAATAAAGGAAAAAAGGATGGAGGTTTCAGGGCATTTTTTGAGCGACCGCTGTCCATCCTTCAAAGCCCCCCTCCCCCTCCCTCTACTTGGCAACCCATCCCCGCACCCTTTCTACCTAAAGAAAGTAACCGATTCCAACATCGTGGAGGCCGTCAAGAGTACCCGTGTCTTGGTCTTTCATGAAACAGTTTGACGAGATCCCACAAAGAAGGCAGATAGGCAGTTCTTTCAACAAAGTGGTTTTACTGATCACAGCTTCGCTCTGTCAGTACCTGGCTTACGGTTGGAGGTGATGGACGTTGAACAGGTGGTGGAAGCCGTCTCTATCCCTCTTTTAAGAAATTGGGAGAGACTGTTTGAGCAGCTCGACTGGACAGAGATCAAGACCCAGCCACCTCCATCCCAGCAGGAACCTTCAAACGTTTGGGTAATGTGCTTACGGGATATCACATACTAATATATCCAAACATCTCACCGTACAGTGCGGCATCAACAAAGAGATAAAAAAGGGCCAGTAACCACCCCCTTTTCCATGGCCTGACGCCGTTGATGGAGGACCTTCAATGAGAAAGAAACGGCCAAGGTCAAACTGCGCTGGTATCTCCCCAACCAGAACAGGTTCTCCATCATCTACAGCAAAGCAAAGCTGTCTATGTTGACGTTTTATTACGATTGCATGGCTCTGCAAGATGTACGCAGATTCCCTATACATGACCTTACCTGCAAATTGCTTGGAAGGCATAGTCCACCTGAGAAGGTACCGTGAGTTTGACAAAGAGTATTACGAATATTTCTTTCCTCAGCTTAAGATACACAACGACAAGAAACTGTTAAACATGCTGTCCAATGGACTCTCTGGATTCAGCCTGCCTGCTGCCAGCAGTACCAAAAATGGTAATAAAAAATGAGCTTTCAAACTTGAGTACTAGGGAAATAAAGTTGCTGTGTGCTCCCAAACATGATTTTGTTTCAGCCAAAAAGGAACAAGCAGAACTGCAAAGGCCTGATACAGACTGCTGGAAACCAACTACCTAGACATCCTGACGAGGCAGACGAGCAGAGACGGCATCATCAGGGGCTTCTGGACGCTAGAATAAAAAGAAATGTATAAGTGCATACAGGGGTGAGGTTGCCTGCCCTTCATTTACGTCAAAAGATGAGTTCAAGCGGATGATGTGTCTACCATGCCTCTTTTGACTTGACTAATCCACCCTTTAAAAAAGAAAAGAGAATGACATAATAGAGAATGCCTTATGGCCTTGTTGGGATGTTTCTCACTTGCCCGCCACAAGTAGGGAAAACCACAGATGGGCGTGTCCTTTTTTTTTTTTTTTTTTTTTTTTTTTTTGAGGTGTTAGTCAGATTTCAGTCGTTCACAGCCGAGCTTAGAACCAGCAAGTAATTTTTTGGTGGATTCCGTGTTCAGATTCAGCCGCTTCAAATCATCTCCTCGTTGTTGTTGGGGGGGGGGGGGGGGGGGGGGGGGGGGGGCGTATCCAGATTTTATCGATCATACTCTGAGATTTCAATGTGTTTAAGGCGTGTGCTGATTTCGGTGACCTCCCAATCAGATTTCGTTAGGTCTCTGGCCGAATTGATCAGGCTCTCAGCTGTGACTTCATTCTGTTCCTCATTCCTACGTTCCTTATGGGTTAAAAGTTACGGGTATGGTACTACTCACGTCTGCCTCTCCTTTCTTTTAAGCTCAGTGCGCTGCTCAAGCATTGCATAACTCTCATACGACCTTGCACATACACCTTCTCCCCACCTTACATCATGATCATCCTACCTGGCCGCTTTCACCACAAGAATGTTTTTATCTGGAGGGCACGGGGGATGAACACAAAAGTCCTCATCACTTTCATCAAAACAATCCGCGTGATAATCACAAACCAGAGTGAAAGGCAAAGGTTCTCTGTCACTGATACAAAGGAAGTGCTGGGGATTCCGACATGTTGGGTGCTCTGCACCAAGATGACGTCACGGCAGTGATAGCATCTCGTGAGAACAGAGTGCTGGACGTTTGTTGTCAGCCCAGCAATGACTCTGACGTCACACACCGAAATCCCGGAATCGTGTGACCCCCAGGACACTGAATAGACGAGAAAGGGTAGATGTGGTTGGGTTAAAAAATGTTGGCAAGTTTCTACTGTGCCCTGTTGTTGTTTTGTTGTTGGTTTGCTCCTGTTGTTGTTGTTGTTGTTGTTTGTTGTTCTAGCTTCCTCGGTTAGGTTGGTTGGAACCAGAGAGGGCTCCCAAATTTCACCCCAAGTAGAAGGAAGGCTTCTGCTGAAAACAGTGCCTGTCTTGTACACGAATTCTTCACTGTAGTAATACGAGCCACCACACTGAGGGGACAAAGGCTCCTTGTCGGTTATCAAAACATCACCACACACACACACACGCTACCACCCACACACCAACACACACACCACACACCACACAGCACACATGGCACACATTTACAAGAAGAAGAAGCACCACATACATACACAACATGCACAATCAGAGAGTAGCGGAGAGAGGAGAGAGAGAGAGAGAGGAGACGAGAAGAGATGAGGGAGAGAGAGACCTGCGAGATTTTGTTAAGGATAAAGGAAAAGCTGACAGCTAAGATAATGAGAAATACAAACATTTTGTTCTTTCCGTCATTTCATTTTTGCTGTTGTCAAGGTTTTGTAAGGCATCACACGAGAAGAAAGGACCGCATCACGGGAAAACATTTATAGCATAAACTGAATGGATCAGCCACCAACGATAGACAAAAAAATCAAACGGTTAAGATCTTATACTGTAGGCACACCTATCCACAGTGGTTGAAGGAGTTTAATCTTCAGTGTTTAAAGTAAAATTAATAAGGCTAGAAAATAACTCTGCTGTGATAACATATGAATGGTTTACAATATAACCATACATGTGATCTTCTGAGGACTGAGAGTGGGCTAAAGGCTGGGAATTTGTACCGGTACTCAGCATCGTCTTTGTCTCACATTAGACCAATTCCCTGTGTTACAATCCGCACTGTATTAATTTCTATTATTAGAACGTGATGTCACTGCAGTATCAATGCACCTAAACAAGATGGCTGCAGTTAGGGGACACACAAAAGGAGAGTAAGTGTTTGTTTTTATTACGTTTATCGAAACTTGTGATATTGCAATGTTTAATTTTTCTGCTGCAAAACACCCGTCGTTTGCCTTAAGCTGAATGTTGTTATTGGAAATAGCATGGTTAAACTACAATTGAAACTAGAAGGTTCGCATGGACTACAAACAACACACACTGCACCTGGTAGGTTGCTTTGGGTGACCCTGGAGTAGGGCCACACACCAGTGACCTCCACGGCCCGATTACACCGCGCCACAGTCAGCCACTTCCTCTTCAGCCAGGCGCCCCTGCGCCTCCCCCTTGATCGCCCCAAAATTGCCAAAAACACCCTACGAAGCTTCCGTCATACATGTCCACAAGCAAACACCCAACAACAAGACAGTCTTCTAACCAGTGCAGAAACGTGCACACAGCCTATCCATGCCCATGTGGCTCCTGCTCAGAGAGAGAAACGTAGGCCCACCCACTCAAACATTATGGTGATGAACATGGTCTGTGGTATCCACCAGAAGGCACCACAATCATCCTACAAGCCTTCTGATGGACGTGGCTTCCTTTCGAAGGCGTCTCCATGCTACTAATGAAGACCTGCTGACCGAGATGCTAATGGATACTCCAAGCCAGGACACGAACTGGAGTGGCGCGAGAAGAAACTGGCAGAGAAACTTCGTGTGCAGACAGTGAAATTCAAGCTGGAAAAGCTACCAACTTTGACGACATTAGAAGGGGGACGGTGTCTATGCTGACATGCCTCGAATGCTGAGCTTCAAAAGAATGACAGAGAGACTGAATAATATGGCAAATCAGACCTCAACTACCGGGGAGTTGGAAAGGACAGTGATGACCACCAGCAAGGGTCTTAGAGCGACCCCATACACGTTGCACAGCATGTCGTTCATGGTTATATACGAAAGTATGGAGAGGAATTCCGAGCTCAACCTGTGTCGTTGCATTTCACCCGATATGAGACGAGCACGCCGGACCTTTACCAAGCAATTATTCCAAAACGTAGATTAAACCGCAGACCCAGGTCTCAGTGCAGACTTCCGACCAGTAGCAGTGGCGATATACCACCTCAGTGTTTTCTGCCAGCTGTGGCTCCTTGCTCATATTGCACTGAGGGCTAAAGAAGACCTCTTGGCCAGAAATGTTCACAGCTAGCTGCAAATCAAAAGGAAAATCAGTGCAAAACACGCCCGGCAAAAGAAAAACAACGGGTAGCAGGGTGTTACAACATTTCGTGAAAAGCCCGTAGCCTCATCCGAGACTGACTGGTTCTGTTTCATTTGCTCAGAAAACAAGGAGAGAAGGACATGATCCAGTGTAGTTTTATGCCAGCAGTGGTCCATTCTGAGCATGTGCTAACACACTGAGTCCATGCCGATCTGTTCTTTTGCGAGTTCTGTAAACAATGAAAAGAAACGAGACACAAGATGACAAGATGTCACAAATAAGGGTCATTTTAAGTTTTCAAACTCGAAAACACAAAAAAAAGTTTCCATTTTCAGTCAATGCCATGGAGCAAATAGCCCTTTTTTTTGCTATGGATTAGGTCTATGTCTACCTGAACACTTCTGGAATGATGTTAGAGAGACAGAAAAATCCATCAAAATTAAGTGATACAATAATCATGATATAAATTAATTTGCTGTTTTGAAATTATTTTCAAAGCAACAAGAAGTTGCTTAACAATTATTGTTACGAGTTTCATGTTGTATGCTTAATTTTACTAGAGAGCTTTATATTAATATGGGCTAACATCAATTCGTATTCTTGTTGTTGCAGTCACTACGGTACACTCTCAAGGACAACTGGTAACTTTTGTAAAACACGGTCCAGGAAAATGGACCAACTTGATGTGTTTATTTATTTTTTCCATAGATCCCAGCATATTCTTGTTTATTATGTATACAATTATTATGGCGTTAGGCTATATACCCCTTTTTCATTTGAAACTATTTTATAAAATGATTCTTTTGAACAAAACCCAAGAGGATGGGGCGGGGTGGAGGCGGAGGGGGGGGGGTGGGCAATGTTCAAAGCCATTACCCTAGCCAGACAATAGTTGAAAGGAATGCCAAAACTGGAAAAATGATGAGAGTCAAGAAAAATGAAACCCTAGACCACCTTTCTCCTTTCGAAGGCTGACGCGAGAATATGACAGTCTGTCTCTCCTTTGTTCTCGTTGTTTTAAATGTCCTGCTGGAAGAAGCAATTTTTTAACCCAGGTCAAAGCAACGTTGATGCTTCTGTTTGCTATTTGTTGCGTTTCTACGTTTGGCGGAGTCAATTTTTTTCTGCAGTAATTCTGTTTCAGCTTTTGTTTAAATGTACCGGCAGCAGTCGAGTTCCAATTAGAAATCAAACTTGAAAGTTCCCCAGTACTGGCCCGGCGGTGTCCGTAGACGTTAACCCCAGTAAAGAAGGCTATGTTGATAAGATATTAAGATTATGGTGCGAAAGAAATGAGCATTCACAAGGGTCCTTGACTTCACCGGGTCTGCTTACGGTAGGTTTTCGGGTTTTTGACACTCCCACAGCAAATCGCAAATCAATAGGACAGGATAAAGACGGCTACCACCAAGACAATACACACTACTTCGGCAGCAGACATTGACGACCTGAGAATTGAACTCACACCCACCAATCTTATGACTGTGAACTTTGTTGTCCTGCCCAAGTTTTTTTCTGATATATGTAGCCACACTTTCAGGTTGAAAGCCATAACGTTCGTAAACATACACACACGAACGCGTCGCCACTGTGTGCACACTCACGTGAGCACACTGCACGACACACACACACACACACACACACACACAAAACACACACACAACAGACACACACACACACACAGAACACACACACACACACACACACACACGGATGAGACTGCAAACCCAGTGACGTTTAATCCCCTCCAGGAACCTTGGATGGGGCTTTTCAGCCATTGACATTTAATCCTCTTCCATGAACCTTGCATGAGGCTTTTAAAACCATTGACCTGTAATACACTCGATGAACATTTGGATGAAGCCCCTCGTAAACGTTTTTGACCTTAATCCCTCTCCATGAACCTTGGATGAGGGCTGTAAAACCATTGACTTTAATCCCATCCAGGAATTGGATGAGGCTTTGTAATTTTAAACAATGGCCCTTTATCCTTCCCAAAGGATGTTTGAATGAGGGTTTTTTTAAAAACCAATATGGTCCGTTAATCCTTTCAAAAAATTGAGCGGTTTAAATAATGATCCCTTAATCCTTTCCAAAACCCTTGGATGAGGGTGTAAACAACATGGTCATCTACTCCTTTCCAAAACTTTGAGTGAGCTTCAAACAATGGTCCTTTAATCCTTTTCCAAAACCTTTGGACGAGGTTAGCCGTGGCCACCCAGCCTCTCCCAAATCTTTTGGAGGAATCTTGGAAATCGTAATCCTCCATTCCCCACATTCTTTTGATGAGGCTGTAAACTGTAGTCCTCCAACACCCCTCCAATATTCCCAATACTCAAATGTCCACTCAACTATAAAAACGGTTCCATTGTCTTCTGAAGGTTAGTGCCAAAACACAGTGGAACAGCTTTTACTTCTTAGATATTCATTTGATTCTGGAGTGAAAAGGGGTATTGAGGGGAATTTACCTGCAACCACAGGCATTATGACATGATCGGTGTGTCAGAGTCTGTCTTTCCTTGTGCAGTGGGCAGCGCTGTCTGTGAACGAATATCTCCCACTTCTTTGGTTCACTGAAAGTGATTACCATGACATTGATAACAATGGACTAGCCTGGACTGACCAAAGTGTCTTTGGCGAAAATAGGAATGGAAAGTCATTGTTCTGACCCAAGAAGATGAAGAAAGATGATTTTATTTTCAACAAAAAACATCATGGATTGTGATAAGAGGATAAGACACTGTAGGTGACCAGCATGTAAACCTAATGTTTTTATAAACAGCTTTTTCCATTACTACGTTCCACACCATCAAAACTGAGGTGGGAAAAAGTAAAGTCATGATATAGAATGAAGAAGCAATAGGGACAGCATTCAACACAAAAATGTTAAAAGAAAATATAATTACAAAGATGAATACAAAGACAAAAAAAAAATTCGTAAAGTAAGAAAATACACTGTTCTATCTGTACGTAGGTTATAAGTATGCATAAATATGCGATGAGAAGGCCGTGTTGGAAGATGAGGTGGAAGGGTGGAGAGGGAGGGGGAGGAAGGGTGGTTGGGAGGCTGTACGCACAAAATGAAACAAAGCAAGAATGTGCACTCCTAAGCAGAGGTTCAACGGTACAGACACTGACACCAAGAAGATGAATGACACGATGGAATATTTTCAACAGTATAAACAGCATGAATGTGTATAAGAGAGAAAACACGTAGGTGACCAGTATGTAACCAATGGTTTTAACAGCCTCATTACTAGTTCCACCCACAACCTAGGTGGAAAAAGTAAAACGTCAAAATATAGAAATAGAAGAAGCAATTTGTGATATCACACTGCGCAAAAAAACTATTTAAGCATCAATAATAAGAATCCCACCACAAATTATACTATGTGCAAAGAACTAAATAGGCCATTAAAGGAACAACAACAAATATACAACAGTGATAACAAAACACGTAATTCATACACAGAAATAATTGTCGATGCTTAAAGAATATGCGGAGAGAGAGAGAGAGAGAGAAGAGAGAGAGGAGAGAGACGAGAGAGAGGAGATGAGAGAGAGTGAGACACAGAGACAGACAGACAGAGACAGGCAGACAGACAGATGTCCCAACACGGGTTGTGGAAACTAGGGGAAGGTGACTGCTCGCAAGAACTAGAGGTTAGAGACCGAAGCCAACACGCAGTCACAGTTCACACCAGCAGACCACACTGTCTTTAGCAAAACCCAATAACGGAAGTTTATTATGTTAATGTGGATTGTTGATTCTTTCGGCTAATGAGGTATGCATGTAATTTATCTATTTAGCGTCCTTTAGTCTTCTCGTAGATTTTTTTTAAACACGTCCGCGGAATCTCGTCGAACAGTGACAACAGAATACAAGTTAACTGGAACAGGAAACAGGAAACCCAGAGAGTACACAGGAAACCGGACAACGGGAACAACCTGGCAAGAAACAGTGAATGATTATACACACTGCCTCAGGTGTTTCATTTTAGCAATGCGCAAGGACAGCCAGGTGTTAGGGTTGTAGTGTACATGCAAAACGGACAAATCACTCCGTATTAGGTACAAGTCAAGTGTGCTGCATCGTTTGCGTGTTATCTAAAGTGGGCACGATAAAGCACAATAAGTGGCTATGAGATGCACGGTAAAGTAAAGATGGCACCAAGATTGATGATTCGGGCAAACTCTTCACTCCGTCTTCCAAGATCCAATTCTCAACTTCTATCATTACAATTGAAATTATATGCGACGGATGATCGCTTACTTAATAATACTAGGATATGAGCGACGATGGTTCGCATAAAAACGTATTCAACCAACAAATGATGCACGCCAAGAATAAATGCTGACTCATACAATCATGGAAATTCAATCAACTAAACAATTGATTATCGTATTTACAGAGGAAATTACATGAATGAGGAACTGACCTCGGACCAAGGGCGTTTCCGACAAGGCCCTGTACAGGGGGGATAGGAGAGGTCAAACCCACATCCTGGTCAGGGGGCGACCGCGTGTTCATCCTACTGGTTATAGCTGGCGAAGAAAAGGAACAATCGGCAGGATCTACAGCAGGAAGAGATGGGGCCGAGAAGATGATACGGATTTTGATTGATTGCAGGTGTTGATGAACGAAGTATTGTCAGAAAGGTGTGAAAAGTCCAGTGACAACCTTACAGATTCGTTGAACAGGCCCATGGTCTCGGACGAATCCCAAGCGTTTTGTAAAAATATCAGGGCACAATCACAAACAGGACATAGACTCATCCGGTGAAACTGGCCAGAATCCGTGAAATAAAGGGGCACACTTCTCGAATTGAATTCAAATGATGTGTAAACTTTGAAGAAAAAACGCCTTCCAGATCTGATGGGCCATTGCCGTTCTCTTGGTAAAACCGTTCTAGGGTCACGTTGATCTCCCGGTCCTCGCAACAGGGTTAGGGTGTAGCAATAATCAATTTTAATATACTGATGATAAATAGTTCATTTATACAAATGAAATGCAACGAACAAGTTAGTTTAGAAACGAATAGAGCACACATAAGAGTATAATTGAAGTATTCTTCGTAAGAGCCTAAATAGTAAAAGGATCATGATAACGATGGCAGAAATCAAGAAATGAACTTTGAAGACTTGGCTGGAGTGATTTTGTCCTAAAGGTATAACTATGGCGCAATAACTGGTGGAAGGCCAAACTATATGCAGAGCTATCTTTTATAATCCAAAGGAGAAAGTAGACTTTAGTTGACTGTTAAAAAAAAAAAAAGTAATGAAATAATGATTTAGCTATGTAGCGGACAGACAGGCAGGACAATTAGACAGGAGACAGCACACAGAAAAAACGAGCGTGGGGACATTGAAAGTGCTGGGGTAGGGAGGGGATGCCTGGGAGGAAGTGGCGCGGAGGGGTCTGACATACACTGGAGCAACAAGTCGAGATGAAACATCACCTGAATCAGAAAAAACAATGAGAGCATCAAGGCGATCAGTCCAGGTCACCATGGGCACCAGGGGAATCATCATCACTGAATCAAACAATGAGCGCACTCAAACGCTCAGCTCCAAGTCATTCCATGGCACCGGGGAATAATCATCACTGAATCACCACGAGCGCACTCAAGCACTCAGTCCAGTCATCCTGGCACCAGGTGGATGCATGCATCACTGAACTAACAATGAGTCGCACTCAAGCGCTCAGTCCAGTCAGCCATTGCACCAGGGAAGATATCATCACGTGGGACTCAACAAGAGCGCACGCAAAGCGCTCAGCCCAGTCATCCATGGCACCAGGGGAACACTAGAGAATGAAGATATGGAGCTGCGCACGTGAGGGGTGTGTGAAGAGAAAAGTGATAGACTGAAAAGGGGAAGGGCGGACGGGAGTGCTACGGCCCGGGGGGTCAGGGTCAGAGAGTTGAAAGGAATGGAAAGGGAAAGAACCGCAAAACGACTCCATGCTGCAGCTGCTGCGCGACAAAAACTTGTCCTGAAAGCTTTGCTGTGAAGGACGTAACCTCAACCATTCCAAGAAACCCGCTTTCTACAAACTTGTCTGGATCCCGTGGTGATGTCTCCATACGCACAGCCACAAAGTATCTCGGAACTAGGTATGGCGTCAGAGGGGCAGAAGATGTAGTTGTTAGCGGCTTGCACCTTGGGTTGGAAAGCGAGGAGGCAAGATGGGGAACGGCAGTATCGACAAAGTAAGCAGTCAGTAAAAACAATGATGACGTGGTTGGCAATGTATGCTAAAAGAACAGTGGACATGACGCAGGACTTCTGAAATAGCTGGTGGTCATCTGAATGAACCTGGACAGTGTCAAAAAGTATGTGTCAATTCACGGAACAGATGGTTTCAAGAGGACTGAGGAAGGCCTAATAAACACTTGCAAAACAGGGATAGCTCTGTTGACGTGATGCTCTATGAATGTTCACAATAGTGTTTTACAGAGGCACTAAACGAGAGGGTGGATGGGGAGGGAGGGGGGGGGCGGGGGGGTACTGATGGTCACAGAGCTGTGTTGATGTGTACAATGCAGTTGTTGTCAGGCACTGACAGGGTGGTGGAGGGGGGGGGGGGATGATGTCCCAGAGAGCTGTGGTTGATGCTTTTGTCGCAGCTGACAGCGTGGGGAAGAGGGGGGGGGGGGCGGATGGTCACAGAGTTGTGTGGATGTTCACTAATGGCCGGCTTGTGGTCAGCACTGGACAGAGTGTGGGGGAGGCGGTGGGAGGGGATGTTCACAGAGCCGGGCTACTGCCCCCCCCAGCACCTTCGCTCACACGGAAGGAGGGCTATCTGTGAAATGCCAGGACTCACTGAATTACATTACTGTGGCTATAGGGAAGGCTAGCAGTAAACAGGTAGACGGTCACAACGGAAAAATTAGATCTGTGATCCGTTAAGTTTGGATTCACATTGTTATGCTGCACGACCGCTAATTCTTCGGCATGGAAAACCCTTTTAGCTATGTCAGGAGTACCGCTGTTAGTGTGTCATTAGTGCAATGGATAACGAACGTCCCTTCTACAGGCAATCCTTTTGCAACATTACTCGCTATGCGCTGTTACTGATGGAGAGCAGAGCGAGAAGAGAGAGAGAGAGGAGAGAGAGACGAGAGATGGAGATTGAGAGAGAGAGAGAGAGAGAAAGTACAAGATGTGCTAGAGTCTCCAATTACGATGAATTATGCAATAAGAAGCCTTCCATTTATTTTAAAAACGAATCTCCCAACTCAGCATAAAGTCTGTCGTCTCACATCTTTCACGGAAGCACGGGAAGGGTGAGGCTTGGGGGTCTGGTGACGTGAAGGCGCAGCGGACATCTTGCCATCTAGATGCACATCGTGAAGATGCATGTCTTTAAACGTCGTTTGTAGAATGTCCTCAAGTCGAGCGTGTGTACGTGTGTGTGGTGTGGGGTGTGTGTGTCGTGGGTGTGTGTGTGTGGGTGTGGTGTGTGTGAGTGCGTGTACGCGCGAAGAGAGCGTCGAGTTCGTGCGTGCCGTGGTTCCTTCCTCTGGTGTGTGTGTGTGTGTGTGTGTGTGTGTGTTGTGTGTGTTTATTGTGACGAGCAGGTGAGTGAAGATGTGTGTATGCGTTATGTCTCTGTGTGTACATACAGTGTAATGTTTGCGGGAGCGGGGCGCGAGTTACACACATGGGACGTATGCTCTTTGTTGTGGGAGGGTGTTTTGTTGTTGTCCCCAGACGGATGGGGTGGGGGGGAAGAGAAGAGGGGGACAGCAGAGTGTGTGTTGCTTTCCACAATTAGTTTAGCTTGTTGCGAAGAGCAAAAACTAGAATCTACAGACCGAACCGCAGTGGTCGTCGGTGGTAAAATATCTGGTTACTTCTCAGGCCCATGAGGGAAACGTGTTTTACGCTTCGTTGTTGACTCCCAAAAAATATCGAACAAGGCTGCAGTGGGCCAGAACTCCGCAGTGGATGTCTCGTAAGGATTTAATCTACACACCCATGAGCCTAGACACTGCGCCAGAGCAGCTGACCTTATCTGTCCTGTCGCATGCTGACTTTCAGGGGTGAATGATGCAGTCATCTAGATAGGTGACTCAGATGGGTCCTTCTATATGGATCAACGCCTACCTGGTGATGTCACGGACGTGTGAATGACGTGAAAGGCGCTTGAAAACACACTGTGCTCCAGGGGACCATTCTGACCACCGTCACACAATACCTTGGCCAGCTCTGCACCCGCGGCCCCCGGGGTCACAACCACCAGAGGTAGAAACCTGAAAACACCCGCCACGTACCCACACCCCCACACCCATCCCAATTGCCAGTCAGGCACACAAGCCGCCCTTGTAAAACATAACACAACGCTGTGAACATTGCCCTACCCACTTCCCCTGCCGTGACTGACACAAGCCGCCATTGTAAACAATCAACACAAAACTCGGTGAAATAAGCCCAACCCCTTACCCCCGAACTGTCAGTCCCTGACAAACACGTGCCCGCAAGGACTCCCATTCTGTTTTGCAAAGCAAATATGTCCAGTAGTATGTGGTCAAGTCCTGCAATCACTTCAGGGAAGCCACAAGACTGGGAGATACATGTCACAGCGCTGCCCAGCTGCCAAAAGGAACCGTGAGCATTGACTCTGACATGACATGCAGAAGCATGTGGTGGCAGGTAAATCCCATCAATTCGGCAAGAAAGGCCACGAGTAACGGACTGGATGAGAGTCGCGCTTGATGTGATGAGAACAAAGAAATCACATAATCAAACGAGACCAGAAGCACCAGACCAATGACATTATGTAGAACCAAATATGAGCGCAAGAGGCCACACATTCAGACCTATAGGAAAAGCAAGAAACGGAACAAACGAATATGGAATAATCTCTAAGCCACACTCGAAAACGCGACACACACACACACACACACACAAACACCACACACACACACACAACACACACACACACACGCACAACTGTAACACGTGGAGGAAACACACACACACCACACACCAACAACACCACACACACACCAACACACACACAAACAAGCAACACACAACATGACGCAGAAAGCATGCACCACATAACTGGCACACTTATCTGTGCCCTTGTTTATACAACAAGCACACATATTATTTCTTATGCAGCGATGCGTCAAGACCATTGAGAATCTATGAAACTGACGGTCAGAACAGGAAATCAGTTAATAAGTTATGATGTGTTGCAATTGTATAGGAGTTGAGGTGGGTTATGCTGTTCGGTTCGGTTTTAATGTTAGAAAGCGTTGGCTTAATCGTATGCCGTGCTTTCACTTTTGTTTCATGTAAGAAGGAGGATTTTGTATGACTCTCTGTTGGAGTCCAGAATCAAATGATAACATAGAAGAAGAAACTTGTTGAGGGTTTGGACTAACCTTTCAAAAGACTACGGCTTGTTTTTGCTTGGGTCAACATTTGAGTTTGGAGATGGATTGTCTTCGGCGGACTACCGTTTAGCGCCCATTAAAAGATCGTGGAGAGGAAGAGAGGATCATCGATTTCAAGAGCCTCCAAAAGGGATTGGAAGGTTGAATGGCCACGGTTTAAAGGTCTTGGAAGGAGTGAAGGACCATCTTAAAGCTCCTCGGGGTTTTAGAAAGGATCTGGACCATATTAAGGCTCATCAAGGGTTTGAAAGGAGTAAGGGACCCTTGTAAGCCTCAAACAACGGACTGGAGAGAATGGTGAGAACCGACGTCAGGTCGTCAAAGGACCTGAAGGAGGGTTAAACGACAATTTAAAGCTTCAATCTTAAAAACGCGAGGCGGTGGGCGACAGAGTTTTACAGCCCATTCAAAGTCCTGGAGGGGATGAAGGTCAATGGTAGTAGTCCACCGATGCTCTGAGGGGATAAATGCAGGGATTTAAAGCCCCCCAAGGTTTCCGGAGGGATTAAAAGTCAATGTTTAGAGCCCATCCAATGTCTGTAGCGTAAAAAGGGTCAATTGTTTAAAGCCTCATCTAAAGTTCGGGGCGGGCATTAAGGGTCAAGGTTTTAAATCCTCGACCACGTTCCTAGAGGAGAGCAAAGGTCAATGGTTTTAAAGGCCCAACCCAATGCCTGGAGGGACTGAAGGTCAATGGTTTAAGCATCAATCCAAAGTTCCTGGGAAAGGATTTAAAAGGTCAATGGTTTAACGCTCATCATGTAGGTAGGCATTGGAGTCAAGGGTTTATAGCCTCCTCAAGTTCCTGGAGGGAGGTGAAGGTCATGGATTAAACCTCCTCAAAGCTAATGGAGGGGGATGTCAGGTCAAGGT
>JADBJO010028755.1:12500-19780 GCA_016801955.1 Conus betulinus | reverse complement strand
AAATTGATTATCAGTTGAAATCAGTACGGTCCTCGTGCTTGATGATTGTTTTCAGTGGAAAACTGTGGTAATCTGTCATCAGCCATAGAACATATATCCGAGTCCACCGTTTCCACCCGAGACTTGGCGCGGATCTGGACCAAAATTTTATGATTTTGTCTGTGGCCACATTCCATCTTTCCATCAAACGTACTACTACTACTACTACTACTACTACACGACGACGACGACGACGACGACGCGACTACTTTTACTACTGCTGCTGCTATTACTACTACTACTCCTACAACTACACACATCTACTACTACTACTGGCAGCTACTGCTATCATTTCTGCTGCTACTGGTACTGCTGTTGGTGCTGCTGGTGCTGCTGATACTTCAATTAGTACACTACTGCTACGGCTAGTATGTCATAGTTATGATAATGGTACAAATACAAATTATCATTATTATTATTATGAAAATGGGAAAATTGTGTCACATAATAAAATATGTGTATATACAATGCTTAACAGAACAGAAAATGCAAAAACTATGAGGTTTGCTCATAAAGTTCATGTAGGGAAAAGGATAACAACAACAATAACATTGATAGTAATAAGGTTGCATGGTAAAAGTTTGTCTCGCCAAATCCCAACAATGTGCTCAGAAGAGGGTAGCAATTCCAGAGATAGAACAACGAAAGTCCTGCAGAAACAAAACATAAGGCATCTCCCATTTTTTTTCAAAATGATAATGGACAGAAAATATGACAGAATACCTACCACCCGCGATTGCAGGTTACGGCGGGTGTCTGTGAGCTGTCCATTGTCCACATCTCTTGTTATCTGTCCTGGTTGACCCCTGGAAGAAGCAGGGATACTTATCGTTCGGTACACCTTACGTTTATACTGATAGATGAGCAGCCTCCATCGATCATTGTCCTTACAATCAACGCTTACTGCAAAAAAGGCCACTATGGACATGACTGCCTCACATCTCCAGACTCCATTAAGTACAGGCAAAAGACAACAAAGAAGCGTTCAAAAAGTACGTCAGGAGGAAAAGAATGAATCAGAAATGAAGGAGGGCAGGAAGCAGATTTTAGGAATTGACCTCACTTGTCATAGGTAATGATTTTGGAGCGTTTTTATCATCATGAAATAATTATCTTCATTGGAAAAAAAAGTGTCTTTTTTTCCAAAGGCAACATACTTGTACCCATCTCTTCCAGAATAATATAACACTACAAACTTTGGTATTATCTGTACCGCTAACCACCCTTCACTTTGAGTGGGCCCTTTGAGAATTAACATCATCAACATCGCACCAAGCCATCGTCATAGCATATTGTTTTGGTGGTATTCATACTACTAACTTTGTACAATGCCATAGTCACTATAGATTTCTCTGTCTTCATTCATGTTTGCTAATATTGTACCCTGTCATTGTCGCAGCAAATACTAACCACATCACAGAAACGCTGCAGCAGTTTGGTGATGGATAGATAGAATTGACCACATAAAAAAACATGGTAGTAATGTGATGGGGTAGATTATACTGACCACGTCAAAGGAATACCACAGTGGTGTGGTGCTGGGATAGATGCTAATGGGCCACATCAGAGAAACCCTTCAGTTGTATGGTGCTTGGATAGATGATATTGACTACATGCAAGAAATTGCAGTGATGTGCAGTGCTGGTACAGATGGAACTGAATGCATAAAAAACCTCTGCAATGGTGTGGAGTTTGAATAGTGTCCACCACATCAAAGAACCCACTGCATCGCTAAGTAGTGTACTGTTGGATAGATGATGCTAACCACATCAAACAAAAATTACAGCTGTATGATGCTGGAATAAAGAGTACTGGCCATCTCAAGAAACCTTATAGTCGTGTGGTGCTTGGATAGGGGGTATTGACTACATCGAAGGAACACACCCAATGGTGTTGTGATGGATCAATAGTACTGACCGTATCAAATAAACATGACAGCAGTGTGATGCTGGAGATGATAATACTGACACATCGAACTGGAGAAATGTGGTGCTGGGATAGATGATACTGACCACATCAAACAAAATTTCCACGTTTATGGGGCTGAGATAGATGGTACTGACAAAACCAAATAAAAATTGCAGGTTTATGGTGCTGGGATAGCTGGTACTGACCACCTCAAACAAAAATTACAGATTTGTGGTGCTGGGATAAATTGTAATGACCACATCAAACAAAAATTACAGGTTTGTGGTGCCGAGATAGATGGCACTGACCACATCAAACAGAAATTACAGGCTTATGGTGCTGGGATAGATGGTACTTGACCAACCCAAGAGAAATCACAGGCTTATGGTGCTGGGATAGATGGTACTGACCAAACCAAAGAGAAATCACAGGCTTATGCTGCTAGGATAGATGGTACTGACCAAACCAAAGAGAAATTACAGGCTTATGGTGCTGGGATAGATGGCACTGACCAAACCAAAGAGAAATTACAGGCGTGTGGTGCTGGGATAGATGGCACTGACCAAACCAAAGAAAAAATTACAGGCTTATGGTGCTGGGATAGATGGCACTGACCAAACCAAAGAGAAAATTCAGGCTTGTGGTGCTGGGATAGATGTACTAACCACATGAATGAAAGACTGCTGTTTTTCTGATGCTGGGATAGTATTGACCACATCAAAGGAAAACTGCAGTGGCATGGTGGTGCTGGCATAGATGGCAGTTAACCACATCAAAGAAATACTGCAGTGATGTGGTGCTGGAATAGATGGCCACTTGAACACATCAAAGAAATACTGCAGTGGTGTGGTGCTGGGATAGATGGCATTTGACCACATCAAAGAAATACTGCAGTGATGTGGTGCTGGTATAGATGGCATTTGACCACATCAAAGAAATACTGCAGTGATGTGGTGCTGGAATAGTATTGACCACATGAATGAAACACAGCTGCATTGTGGTGCTGGGATAGATGGTACTGACCACATCAAAGAAACACTGCAGTGATGTGGTGCAGGAATAGATGGCATTTGAACAAATAAAAGAAATACTGTAGTGGTGTTTGTGCTGGATTGATGGCATCTGACCACATCAAAGAAATACTGCAGTGCTGCTTGTGCTGGGATAGATGGCATTTGACCACATCAAAGAAATACTGCAGTGGTGTGGTGCTGGGATAGATGGCATTTGTCCATATAGAAAAAACCCACTGCAGTGTTGTGTGCTAGGATAGGCAGTACAGACCACAGACAAAACACTACTTCGATAGATAGCATTGACCACATCAAAGAATGCAATGATGTGGTTCTGGCATAAATAGTGTAACCCATTTCAAAGAAAGATTTGGCGGACATATGTTACTGACCACATCAAAGAAATACAGCAGACATTAGGTGCTTGGATAGCTGGCACTGGCCATATTAAAGAAATATTGCAGCGGTGTGGTCCTGGGATAGTTTGTCAACGGGAACCAGTTCAGTCATCTTAGGGGTGTGGAAGGGGGGATGGTGTGTGCTAGGGGATGGGGGGTGAGATGATCTGTGAAAACGCAGGTGGCTGATCAAACCAATGCGTGCACGAAATGTGCAGTGACAGCTTGGAAGGGAATGTGGGAGATCTGCTCTTGATTGCTGGAGCACGTTTTCCTTGCCTGTCTCTTGTGTTGTGCCGCAACTGTCCTTCTTTCATCCCCATGAATTGGTGCCTTTGTGGACAGAGCATCGCCATACAGCTCAATCCTGGCAATCATTTCCCATGTGTCAGGGTTGATATTAAATGATTTCAAGGACGTTTTGAGAGTATCTTAGAAGCGTTTCTTCTGACCCTCATGGGAGCACATTCCTGGTTGCAGCTTACCATAGAAGAGTCTCTTGGGTAGCCAGTGGTCTGGCATGTCAGCTACATAACATGACCATCGAAGCTGAGACAGCATCAGGATGGTGTGGATGCTAGGCAGGCCTGCTTGGTCAGCACCTCTGCCTAGGATCTTGTCCTGACGTTTTATATTTAACAATCTTCTGAGCAGGTTGTGTGGAAGCGATTCAGCTTCTTGGCATGTCATTGGTACACTGTCCACGTTTCACCTGCGTAGACGAGCTTGGGGAGAACAACTGCTCTGTACACCCTTCAGCTTGGTCTATAGACTTATGCCTCTTTTATTCCAAACATTGATGTATAGTCTGCCAAAGACTGTACTTGATTTTGTCATTCTGTTGCTCACTTTATTATCAAGGTGACGTTCTGGGACAATGTGCTGCCAAGGTAGGTGAATTTCTCCACCATTGACTGTGATGTAAGCTCAGTGTGCTTGGCGCGGGTTGATGCAGAACTTCCGTTTACTTTGTGTTTGTAATGAAGTCGGTGCATGCTACGGAAAACTTGTCGATGATGAATTGCGTGTCAGTTTCCAAAACCAACATCGAGAGTGCAGTCACCAGCACAGAGAGAGTCCCTGATGATGCCTGTCAAAATCCTGGTTTTTGCCTGGAGTCTCTTGAGGTTAAGAAGCTTTCCACCTTTTCTGAATCTGATGTCAGTGCCTATGTCTCCTCTTAAGGTGTCAGTCGGCATTGTAGAGACATAACACTGAACAGCGGGTGCCAAAACACAGCCTTGCTTTACGCCACTTGTGATAGGAATGGGTCAGGTGTCTCTCCATTGTACTGAATTCGGGCCTGGGATAGTACTTACCACATCAAAGAAACACATCAATGGTATGGTGCTGGAATAGCCAGCATTGACCACATCAAAGTAAAACTGCAGCCATGTGGTGCTGGGATAGAGAGTATTAACCATGTCAAAGAAAGGCTTGCTGAATAGATGGCACTGACCATATCAAAGAAATGCTGCAGTGGTGTGGTCCTGGGATAGTACTGATCACATACAAAAAAAAATTGCAATGGTGTGGGACCAAGGGCAGGTGATACTGACCACATCAAAGAAACACGGCAATGATGAGGTGCTTGTATAGATGTACTGACACCATCAAAGAAACACTGCTGTTGCGTGATGCTGGGACAGCTGGTGTTAAACACATCAGAGAAACACTGGGAGAATGTGGAACTTGCAGTGGTGTGGTGTTTGGGATAGACTGGTTGCCTACATCAAAGAAACACTACGGCTGTGTGGTGCTGGGATAAAAGATACCGATTCCCCGTAGGAATGAAGCGCCTCCCAGTACGAACAAAGCTGCCAGGGTTAGTTTTGATGTCTTCAGAGGACAGTCCCAATCTCATATTTACAGTTCTATTTTTCTAAAATCTCCAAACCCTGATCGACAGCCCCAAACCTTCCAGGGTCCTCAGTGTTGTAAAATCTCTTGAGATTTGGTCAGCTTTTAGATGGTCTGGTCGTCGTTGAGTGATGTGAACACATTTCAGATACAACAGAGTCCAACAAAACGAGACAAACAGTTTACAGAACATTCTCACAAAGCCAGTGCAGACTCATGGCAAGAACTCTGATAGATGGAATAACCAACTAGGGCAAACAATCTTCACGTGACCTCTTGTGTCCTAGTGATGGAGCCGTTTCAATAGGTGTGAAGCAAGTTTGCCTCCAGTCAGGAAGTACACAGTACAGAACTCGTTGACCATCTTGCTGAGGCAGGTAGAACATAAAATAAACAAAAATCGTTGCTTCTTAGACAGGCCTTCTGGTAAAATACCAGTCGATGGTATGCTTTCTCACGCGTCATTTCCAGTGTGTTATATGACCACTGAGAGATGAAGTGTGACAAGAAGACTGAAACAGACCGCGCTTTTAGAGAATCGGGCCAAAATACCATCTGTTGCACAGAACACATTATTTGAAACAGTATTTGAAACATGAATGTGGAGAAAAGCTGAGCAAATCGTTGCCCTGACTATGTTGAACAGTCTGTCGATGTGGTTGATCTGCACGATTTGCTAAATGCAGTTTCATTGAATCTACATTGCATGTGTCAGATTATTGCAGCAGACGTGACAGAGTCACCCCACTTTTATGTGATGCCGCTTGTCAGTTAGTATAAGGAGTCTAATTCAAATGGTTAATCTTATTGGCTCTGAAACCATCAAGGCTTTTTAAGCAGACAACAGGTTTTCCGTATTGGTGCATCCATCCATTTTACATTACTTCCTTTGTTTGATATTTTATGGCAGGAATGGTTTTCGCTTGCCATTTTCTGGTAGGTGGAAACAAACATGGTGTAGCAATACCCCTTCACATCGTCCCCCCCCCCTCCTTTTCTCCCTCTATCTCCCCTCCAGGCGTATCGAGACTAAGCTGTTCTCAATTTCACTTGCAAAAAACTGAGCATCATGAGAACCAGAAGGGGATTTTTCCAACGTGTGTCAACCATGTCTCTCCTGGACATAGTAGATGCGCTGTAGAATCTGCATGTCCTTCCTCGATGAGGGATACAGAGGTCGAAAGCACAGACACAAAGAGGGAGGGAGGGAGAGAGAAACAGACAGAACCAGACAGAGAAGGTGAAGGAGAAGGGGAGGGGGGGGGGGGGGGAAGAAAGAGAGAAAGAGACAGACAGACACAGAGACAGACAGACAGACAGAGACAAGCAGACAGACAGACAGATTTACCAACGAAGGTGCCCAAGGCAAACAACAGAAGCGACATCAAGACAGCTGAGCGTGCCAGTGACAGATGCATTTTAACCGCTGTGTTACCTTTCTGCAAGAAAATTCATCAGTGACGTATATAGATTCATCAAGCTGTATACACGTGTTCTCGGTCTCTCTCCTTCCCTCCTTCTTTCCCTCCCTCACTTTCATACATACGCACATGAGCGCGCGCAGACAGATAGACAGACAGACAGACAGACAAACACAAACATACACATACACATGGACGCACTCATGCACACACACACACACACACACACACACACACACACACACACACACACACACACACACGCATGCACAAACAAACCATAAGAAGCGCGCATAGCGTGCGCGCACCGTACTATACCACATCTTCGCACGTGAACAATCGCTTGGTTACAGTCCAGAAAGGACGAAGTCCTAAGGGGTAATGCTGTAGGGACAGTGAACTGTTTAAAAGGCTGATGCTCGTGTCATGGCGCCTTAATTAACTTTGATCAAGTACCCTTTTATAACCAAATGGACGGACAGGTTTTTCAAGCCATTAGAAAAAAAGAGAGAAAAACACACACACACACACACACACACACACACACACACACACACACACACACACACCACACACGCACAACACACACACACACACACACGCATGCAAGCAGGCACGCACGCACGCACGCGTGTGCATAC
>JADBJO010028755.1:0-7500 GCA_016801955.1 Conus betulinus | reverse complement strand
AAAGAAACTAATGCAGGTTTTTTGTTGTTGTTGTTTTTTTTTTTTTTTTTTTGTTTTGTTTTGTTTTGTTTCATGTATGTTGTTCTGTTTACATATGCAGCATATTATCAGAGTGAAAGTGCCAATACACCACACATTAGAACATTAACAAACCCAGACACTTTGTATCAAACGCCAATACACTTAAATCAGCAAAAATATGTCCATTTGAGAGAACATACAGACATTGCATGGTGTGTAAGAGACAGGTTGGAGAAGAGAGAGAAAAAAAAATTAGTAGTGGAAATTGGTTTTGATTTTTTTTCTCACTTTTTTTTTTTTTTTGGCAGATGAAGAGGACAATGTGCAGCACCAAAAAATGAGGAGGCGGATTTCGGCCGTAGGAAAAAAAAATGTACCGCCTTAGGGGCTCCATTGATCCGATAACTGATGCAAAAAAAAAAAAAAAAAGAAAAACGTTGGACAGACTGTGCACCACTGCTGCACGTTGCTTGCTGGGACATTCCGTCCTACTCTCATATATCTATCTCTCTATCTATCTATCTATCTATGTATCTATCTATCTATCTATATATCTATCTGTTTGTCTGTCTTCTCAAGGAAGACACTGAAATACTCCATCTAACGCTTAATCATTTACGAGGTGCATCTGTACCGCGTCTCTTTCTTTTTTCAGTATACACACTTATTACATGTTTACACCTTATCAGCGTTTATAGCATTTTACGTCACATTTTTTTGTGCGTTTTCGGTTTTCGCTTTGCGACTGGTTTCATACTTTCTCTTTTGGTTTCCAATAAATGTCTGTGTGAGAAAACAATTCAATCTTTCACTAGTATTAGTACAAAAAAATGATACGTTCGCACCAACCTGGGTAGTTGGCCAAGACAAGATGAGAACCAGTGTTAGAAAGTCGACTGAAAGAGTGGTGAATGCAAGGTGAGTGCGAGCCCTCTTCTGCTGCGCTTCTGCTATTAATACGTGTTACCGTCGATAGTCGAAGTCGACACAAACAAACATATGCGCAAGTACTGTTATTGTTTTGTTGAGGAAACTGATCATGGCAAATCACTGATGCAGGTCTCTGTCCGGATGGTAATGATGTATCGTTTTCGGTTCAATAAAATTTACAAATTCGCAGATTAAACACGTTTTGGAAGCATATATTGGTGTCCTTCAGTGAACTGAACAGATCTATTGTATTAAGTACACCAAAGAAACTGCATCCGAAGCTATATTTTCAGTGGAAGTTTTTTTTCTCCTAATTTAGACTGGGCAAATAGTGGTGTTATTGTGCAGGAGAATATTCAAGAAAATGGAAAGTTTATCAATCATGACGATCCTTTCTTTTCTCAAATTCTAAAACCACGACATACGCAATGTTTGTGGAATTGGAAAATACACAGCTTAATCTTTTGGTTGTATTGTCCATGCTCACAGTATTCTAGTAAGAACGCAGAAACATGCTCCGGGACAATGTATAAGGTGAAAAATTATCATTTCTTGTTGAACTGATTTTTTTTCACAATTGACAAAACACCAATAAACTACGCCTTCAACCTGTACTGCAGCTTTTTTCACAGGTTCATTCTTCTTCAAACTGTAAATGAACCACAGAATATGAGGCTGTTTTCCAATGGTAAACATTCATTTCACAGCCATTGGCTGACGAGGAGTACCATGGACAGATTTTACACTGCTGTTGGAAACTGCCAAGAACAGTACATTTTACTCTAACATATCTATCTATCTATCTATCTATCTATCTATCTATCTATCTATCTATCTATCTATCTGTCTACGCATATGTACTCTTAAAGAGGGGACACTGAAACATTCCATATAACGCTAAATAATTTACTAGATCCATCTGTTTGTGGTATGTCACTTACTTGCGTTTTTTCTTCCCTGACACATACTTGCAAACATATGTTCAAAACACATCAACTTTTTAGCGTTCCGAGCCACACTTTCTTGCAATCGGTTTCATTCTTTCCGATTAGGTTTCCACAAGCGCCTGTAGTAATAAACAACAGCGTCATCATCATCTAACAAAAAAAAAAAAAAAAAAACCCCCCCACACACACACAAACAAAAAATAACTTCGCACCAACCTGGGTAGCCGGCCAAGATGTAAGAGAAGCAATGTCAAAACTCGACTGAAAGGGTAGATGCAAGCTGAATACAAGCCCTCTCCGCTGCTACTTTTAAAACAGCTGTCATCGTCGATCGTCATAGTCGCCACGTCAGCTTTTGTTTAAACAATTGACTATAGGTGACCATTTGTGCTGAAATGAATTGTAAGTCACGTTTGGTCGTTTTGTTAAGGAATACACAAATTTGTATTATTAGGATGATCAGATTTGATCGATTTGCAATGGAATTTAAAGAAAAAAAGTCGACAGAAATTACTAAAATTTATTTTATGTTGTTTGGCGAATTTTTTCAAAGTCAAATAATCCAAAATGTCAGAGGTCGTCGTATTCCATTGTAATAAAACAGTCATGTGATATTAATGATCAGATTTGCTTCCGTTTTGTACTGAAATGCAGCAAAATGGAATGGTGCACATGTTCTGATTTTATTGTTTTATACAGCAATATAAAAGCCAAATAAAATGAATTATTGGGGGAAGGGGGGTGAAGGGAGGGATGGGGGTGGGGTGGGGGTTGAGTCTTCCGTATTGTGTTTAGCATACAGATGAATAATATGGAACCAGCTAAATGTTACGATACCTGGAATCTGGTTCACAAACAACTTGTTAAATATATCTGGAATTCACATGACAGACAAACCATTTGAGTTACGAAATTACTTCAGCCTTGGTCACAGACGGAAACTACACATCTGAATTCGTTTGTACAATCAAACGTGGGTTATCTGTGAATATAATTACAACCTGCCTGACATTATATGAAATAGTTAGGAAGTATGTTTTAAGAATTCGTACAGGATGAAAAGCTAGACAAGATCAAATAAACACCATCCGTTCATACAGTCAAAAACAACGGTATAGGAATACCAATATACAAGTATTGACACAAGCACTGTCACTATTTCGACTGAGAAAACTGATCACCATATATCACTCGTACAAGTCTTTGCTTAGATGGAGTCATTGTATGTAGGTTTAACTTGATGAAGTTTACAGCTGGCAGGTTAAACACGTTTTGGAGGCATATACTCATGGTCCTCAATGAATGAAAAAATCTGTTAAATTGGATATGGCAAAGAATTAGCAGCTGAACAAAACTTCAATTTTTTGTGCAAGCAAAAAGTCAATAGCAGGCTTCTTTATAATTTTCAACTTAGTGCAAACAGAGTGATTTCGTGCAGGATAGCATTAGAGACATTAGAAAGTTTCTAAATCATGATGATCTTTATTCACAAATTTTGAGATTACAGTGAACCATGACAGTCACAATGTTTATGGGATTGAAGATACACATCTCGTCCAATTTGTGTTATTGTGCTTGCTCCTAGGTTTCCTAGTTATAACGCAGCTTTATTGTTTTCTGCAGGGTTTTCTATTTGTTTCACACTTGCGAGTTGGAAAGAGGTTAAAAAAGACTAACGTAAAACTTACATAGAACCACAATCAATACATTCAAAGAATAACATCAGGACCATTTCTGCATACAGAGAAAAACTGGCAGGCAGGGGGGGACAGACAAACAGATGTAATGGAGATATGGATGGATTGAGAAAATCACAGAGCAATCACACACACACACACACCACACACACACACACACCCACAACACACACACCACACACACACACACACATCATGCTCATGCGGACACGCACGCACACACACACCACACACACACACACACACACAACACACCACAACACACTACACACACAAGCACAACACTCACATGCTTGCGTGCACGTACAGAGAGAGAGAGAGAGAGAGATAGAGAGAGAGAGAGAGAGAGAGAGAGAGAGAGAGAGAGAGAAATCCAAACTGACCACATGTAGCTTTAAAAGTACAATTTCTTGCTAGCATTTTACTGAAATTATAGAACGTCAATGCAGGTGGGCTGTTAACAAATGTTTAGATACATTTCAGTGATAAAGATCATCTGTGATAACGTAAGACTTATTTATGATTTAATTGACCATTTAAATGCTAAAAAGCTACATGTGATGTTGCCTTATATAGATTTTGAAAGGACATTCGATTCCCTTAAACTGGAAATTCATTTATTAAGTTCTATGAGCCTTTGGTTTTCGTTAAAATGGCTTAAGGTGGATTAAAACATTTTACAAAAACAGAAAGTCGACTGCTACAGCTAATGGCAGATAACAGAATGGTTATATGTGCATCACAGATGTAGACAAGGGGACCCTATCTGCGTTCTTTGTTAATCTTGTGTGCTGAGATAAAGTCAATAATGATTCGTGAAAACAAAAACATGGAATGAATGTAGAAATAATTTGGACAGTATTCAGGTTTACCCATAGATGTAGATCTCAGTCTCAAGCAATATGGATAGGCTCCACGAGAAATCAACCAAAGGTACTTACCACAATTGAAAAAAAAAAACTTGAACTCAGACAGATTTAGCTACTCGGCGTTTGGCTAGCACAGGATCGAAAGCATTGTCAACAATTAACTACAACAAATTTGAAGAGGTAGTAGAATTCTTTAAAAACTGGTGCTCTGAAGTCTTTGATTCTTCCAAAACTGATTTACCATTGGATTCCGCTGCCTAATCCACCCAATGATTCCATGGCAGATCTCCAGAAAGCGTGTTTTAGAATTGTGTAGAATGGAAAACTAGACATACTTAATACGAAGACCAACATTAAAAATGTAAAAGATAGTGGTTTAAATTTTCATGAAGTCAAACATATTTGATTCTTCTAAAATTATACGGATGTGAACACTTTTTTGCGCGTGAAAAATCCTTTGCACCCAGTTCTACCCCCTTTTTTTTGAATGAACTAGATTGTTCAGGCCACCAATTATTATTGAAATAAAACTGGATAACCCATTTTGAAATATATGTTTCAACGCGTATCAACTGTTTTGAAAAAAGTTGCAACCTAAAACAATTAGAGATTTACTAGCTGAACTTGTTCGGTATAGTTTTAACACTTTATCTTGTAAACAAAGTGGGTTCAATCAATGAATTGATCTCAACTGTTCCAAGGGAGGCCGGTGATAGTACGTAAGGTGGGAAGGGAGGTGGGGAGGAGGAGGCCATGTGAGCAACAATGTCTGAAAGAGGTGAGAAAAACGAGAACACTTTGACGAACAAAACATGGGAGAAGAGTAAACATAGAAGGGCTGGGGGCATCTAGATGGGGAGAAGAAAGGGGGGGTGGGGGGGGGGGGGTAGTGGCGTGGATAGGAAGGTAATGTGAGCAGTGTGTCGTGAACTTACAAACGGTGTGTGTGTGTGGTGTGTGTGTGTGTGGTGTGTGTGTTGTGTGTGTGTGTGGGTGTTTCAGACCGCGCACGCATACTCATAACTTTGTGAATGCGAGTAGGTGTTGCAAAAAAAGAAAAACTTTTATAATAGCCATGCAAGTCTTAAAAAAGATGGGCCATTGTTGTGAAGAAGTTCCTTACCGGCAATGAACCTGGGAGACAGAGGTAGGGATAACATAGAAAAACATAATAAAGAGGTTAAGGACAAGACAAAATGGGGTAGAGAGGGCTGTTAGGTGTAGTCGTGGAAGGGAAAAACAGAAGAGAAGAGAGAGAGAGAGAGAGGAGAGAGAGGGGGGAGGAGAGAGAGAGAAGAGATGGAGGATGAGAAAAGAGAGAGAGGGGGTGACGGAGAACGAGCGAGGGAGGTTGGGTGAGGGGAAGTGAAGAGAGAGAGAGAGAGAGAGAGAGACGAGAGGAGCGAGAGGCGAGAGAGAGAGATCGAGAGAAAGAGAGGATGAGAGACAGAATGCGAATTTTTATTCAGATGTAAGGCCAAGGCCCCATTCTGAAGGGGCATACATACAACAAAGAAAACAAATTAGGGAACACGTATAACAAAAAATGTTAAAGAAATTCACGATAATAGTTAAATAGATCATTGATTCGGATATTAGGAAGCCGATCGCAGTCTTTTCTGAGCTTCATAAATATGTAAAGACAAATTTGAAAGCAAGTGTTCGTTTCTTGTCCACAACAGTAATATTACCTTGAAAGACATGGCTCAATACAATACTTCGGCTGGACAAATTTCGTTCTGAGATTATGTAGTAGCAGGACAACTTAAACAAAGAAATGAAACTTCATCTTCTCTTCCACATAGATGGCAAAACAATTCAACGACAGCAGGTTTGGAATACCTTAAACGATGGCATACAATGTCAGAAACACCCCAAAAACTAGATTTACCCAATGTGCTCATAATATATCTATTCATTTTTATATTAATATATGGTTTTCGCTCATACGTATTCTTAAAGTATCTGTACTGTATGAATCTGTCACTATGATGGACATGGCCATGCCAATCCTGCCATCTGCAGTGAATAACACCTTTTCTTTAAAACATTTCAAAAAACCAGATACACTCTGAACACCCTGTTTATCCCAAAACAAATCCGAACCATAAGAATTTAAACACTGTCGTACCTGGAAGCCCCATGTCTGTTTTTACCCTTTTCATCAAGAAACAAGAACATTCTGTATGCTTTAAAAGGTATCCTGTATTCACCCATTCTAGTCAGTTTCAGTCAAGATTTGATACATTTAACATACGAGTTTAGATAAATTGGATACTTTCTTAGTTCTCCATAAATCATGTCATTTGGAGTTCTGGTATCACCATTTAAGAAGCGCTTTGATGCATACAAATGAACTTTCTCTATAATTACATTTGTTTCGAAAGCCCGGATCTCAGCTCCTTAATACAAAATTGGCTGAACTTGTGAGTCGAACAGCTTAGTAAAAACATTAAATGAACAACAATCTAATTATACAAAATGTGAAGGATAGCTATTGTTGATTTCTTTGCTCTGTTTACGATGTCCTGGTATGCAAAATGCTAAGTTTTGTTGTTGAATATATTCCAAGACATTTGTATGCATTAAACTACAACAACTCTTTCATTCTCGTAAATTCATTTCTCACAATGCGCTAAGTACCCAGAGAGAGAGAGAGAGAGAGAGAGCGAAGAGAGAGCTGAGAGAGAGAGAGAGAGAGAGAGAGAGGGCAGATTGTCGTAAGCAAAAAATGAATTGTTTTGTCTGTGTGTGCATAGAGACAGGAGGAGGGGAGGGAAGGAGAGGGGATTATTTGGAGGGTAGTGGCTGTGGACGGGAGAAGGGTAAGATGCGAGCAGTATGTCGTAAGCCGAAACGAATGTGTGTGTGTGTGTGTGTGTGTGTGTGTGTGGTGTGTGTGTGTGTGTGTGTGTGTGTGTGTGTGTGTGTGGTGTGTGTTCGTTCGTTTTTCTCTTTAACGTCTTTTCACAATGCTGTGATATTAGACGAGAGAAAAAAAAAAAAACAAAACAAAAAATCACAACAATCAACAAA
>JADBJO010028754.1:0-19781 GCA_016801955.1 Conus betulinus | reverse complement strand
ACGGAGATCGGAACGGTCTGTGTCGAACTTGTAACCGACAGCACACTATGCAGGACCCGCAGCATAAGCCCATTTGACAAAGACAGTTGTTTGCACTTTTTTTTTCGGTATTCGACAAAGATCACGCACTGGGGAGAGCCTGGCAGCACCAGTTGCTATAGAAACCCGACACGGACGGAGCCGCCCTGCCCTCAACTGCCACCCCTTCCCCACTTAGGGCCGTCCCCCCGCCCGCGCACGCCACAGTCTTCCCCCCCCACACGTGGGGGACCCCATGCACGCGTGCCGTTCTGTCTCCCCGTTGCCCGCCCCTACCTAACGTTTCGCCCCTGACGCCCCCCCCGGGGCGGTCCCGCTCCCCCTTTGTTGCTGCCGAGCTTCATGCGCCCACCCTGTTGCGTGGGGCCTGCGGCCTGCCTTCCTTGTTTGTGTTGCGGTCGTCGGCCGCCCCAGCGAGTCTGCGCTGGCACGCGAGTCGCTGTGTATCCGTGGGTCGAGTGATTGGAATGACCGCACGCGACTGTGACTTGCCCTCTCTCGGTCAGGTCCGGGCTCCCCGCCCCCTGCCCTTGTTCTCCCTCGGCCACTTTCGTGTCGTGGTCCTTTTTCCGCTCTGCCCTCCCCTGCGTCCCCCCCTCACTTGTGGGCACTCGCCCTGGCCCCCCTTGTTGCATTTTATCTGACCCTATCGATCCAGAACCCGCACGCCCTCGCCAGCCACCTGATGCCCCCCACCCAGGAAGTGATTCGAAACGATCGGAAGCACGCAAAGCGAGCCAAGAGGGCACCACGAGGAGGGCAGGGACGTGTCAGAGAATAGTTTGCGAACCTGTGGCTTAAGCTGTCGCAGCGCACCACGGTAGAACTCGTCTCGGGCCGAGGTTGCTGAGAGAACCATAAGGACTAGTCGACTCCCACAAACAATAATAACAGACAGCCGAGACCATCGGAGGGGGTAATGGGCAGATTGGCTGTGAGAGAATAGTTCAGACGTAATGGAAGCAACCCAATCAACGAGGGCCAACGCGAAGCAGGCGTACCGGGAGTTCGGGTCAGGGGTAGAATGCGAGGGAGAGACAAGGAGCCGGGAGAGACGAGGGAGGCACCCAGCAGCGCACACGGGTGCACACCACGCAATGCACGCACGCAACAAACGCACGCATGCCTGGCATGCTGCTGCGGTGCGCACAGTCACACACACACCACCACACACACACACACACACACACACACACACACACCACACACACACCACACGTGCATGCACTACACACACACTATATGCACACCCACACATAGATACACAAAAACACCCGGGACACACACACACACATGCGCGTAATGTGCGTGCATGCACATCCACACATACAGCCCACACACAGCCACACACCCACACAAAAGAAGATGTGTAAATGCGTGAGGGGATTTTGAGTGAGGAGAGGTAAGAAGATAACGATAGAATAACAGTCCCAAGGATAAGTCGTTTGGTGTTTATCATCTTTCAGGAAGACTTCAACAAACACTTGGTGTCTCCATACATATCCAGAGAACGAGAGAGCCGACACTGATTAGGATGGCGGCACTTTTACACCGTGCCCTGATTGCCGAAGCCAATCATTCAACGATATTGTTTTCTGTAAAGATAAACGATAACCTTTGCTCGTGAGCGGGTCAGGTCAGAGCGGTCTTGATGATTGCATGGGCAAGTTGCAGCCCTTCTGTGTGAAAGAAAGAAAACATAGATCGATTGGGTGACAAGATTCAGCATGCAAAATGCCTGCAGAAGCATTCGTATATGTAAGTATTGTGATTGAGACTGTGATCAGGGTACCGAGCGCTTTAAAAAGACTGGACTCATGTATATTAGAAAATTATTAGGAAGCAGGGGGGGGGGGGGGGGGGGGGGGGAAGAGATGAGGATTGGGGATGATGTATTGCAAATTTCGGTGGGGGTCGACTTGGGGAGATGGTGGTGGTGGAGGGGGGTGGGGGTGGAGGTGGCACAAAAAAAGCGGAAATGAATATTATGTAATGAGGTAAGCACATTAGTTATAACTTTGTTTGCTTATGTCCACGACAACTTAGTATAGGAATGAAAAGTAAACGTTTGCAGCATGGACAATCACGTCAATGAAAAAGAAGAAGAAGAAGAAGGAAAAAAATGCATTGAAATGAACACAAAAAGGAACTGACCTCAAAAGACACGCACACAGGAACGCACGTACGCGCGCGCGCGAGCACACACACACACACACACACGCACACACAACACACACACACACACACACACACACACACACACACATTGAGAGAGGATGGGTGGCAAGGGATGGGCGTGGGTATGGGGAGTGGGGATAATTTTTAGGCGTGCATGAGAGGAACGAAACAAGACAGAGAGAGAGAGGGGAGGGGGGTGGGTGGGGGTGGGGGTGGGCCCGGGGAGGGATTGGGGAAGACGGAGGGGCAATGACTAGGGTGAGGCTGGGGGGGAACATGAAAATCACCGATCGTTTTATCCACCGGGTTCTCGGTGGTTGTGGTGTTTAGTTCTGGTTGCTGCGCATTTCGTGTGCTTCAAACCCGGTGCATGGTCTGGACCAGTTCAGTCAGAAGAATATGAACTACACCAGTGGCACTCCGACTTCGATCTGCCCGCTGTTTCCCATGCTTTCGGTAAGATTGGTTTAGTCACACTAACACGGTTTCCGACGGTTATTTGCGTATTCGAGAATGTGGAGCTGTTTACTTGTCGTGTGAAACTATTTCACAGAAAAGCAAAAAATACAATGACAACACTTTCCAGGCCTTAGATTTATTTAGATTTACTGTCTAGGATTGTACATATATTTTCATTCATGTTTATCGTGTATTTCATTGCTTATGTTCCTTAAGGGTAAGGTATGGCCGGAATCGTTTTTTCATTTTTGGAAGAGGTCAACTCTTTGATTATTTATTTGCTTTTTCATGGTCTGTTCCAGCATTTATAGTAACATCCACCTCCCCCACCCACCCACCCACTGTTTCATTCCGAGTTCTCTTTCTTTTTCTCTTTCCCTTTCATTTCAGATATAACCTAAGCAGTACATGTCAAAAGATAACAAAACACAGAACTACACAGTATAGCATAAATGACACTTTTCTGTAATAAATGATAAACATTTGTATGGTGTATTGTATTGGAGTACATTCTTCCACACAATTTGGTCTCTTGAAATAGGGAAAAACAGAGAGGAAAACAAAATAAAACAAAACAAAACAAGACAAAACGCAAACACTGATACAAAAAGCAAATTTCATGTGATTGAGAAATTATTACCCACGTTTACACTTATGCACCTTACTCCCAAAATCAAGCTTCCCCATCCTTTCCCGTCCGGCCTAATTTACTTTTAGGCAAGGAATTAAAAATGGCGTCAGTTGGTTTGGTTATTTGTTGGCAAGATAGCGAAAGAAAAAACCCCTGCTGAAGCAGTTTCAGACAAACTTTGGTGAAAAGGGAGACATGGCTTATTCACATAATTCAGCTGTGGTGCTGATTCGTTTCAAATGGCTGACCCAGCTTCCGATCAGGAAAGATTATGTAAAAAAACTACAAAGTTGATTTCATCGAAGTTCTCTCAGACTTATTTTCTTTCAAACATCCTTTAATTTTAATTTCAGCTGACAAAAACTTGTAAAGTGTATGAAAACATGGACCAACAATCGGGATAAATGACGGTTACCCACGCTGGAAAGGAAAAGAAAAAAATATATAGGCATGAATGAAGATAAACAAAACTGGGGACAAACCAGCGACATTTCAAACCAACGAGAAATGTATATAAAATTCATACACCCTCTGCTGCTTATGGTTAATACAGTTAAAAGACGTAGAGTAACAGAATTTAAATACATTATCAACTGTGGGCGTATGACCATTTTAATTTCTTAATGATACATCAACTGATTGAATTAATCGCTCATTTCATAATTGGTCGGTAGTACATAGGCATACGAAGACACTTGTCTACTGTTCTGTTTGTCTCAACTTTCAATCAAAGATTTTTGTGGATGTCAGCTGGCATGTATATCAAAGTCTCGCAGACTTTGTCACGACCTGCAGACCTATATCATGTTTAACTTTCAGACTAATACGCGTGATAAATGGGGAAGAGGAGTGTGTGTGTTCATTCAACCCCAACACACACACACACACACACACACGCACGCGCATGCATACACTTTAGCAGGCAGGGGCGCGCGGGCACGCATGCATGCACACTGGCAGGCAGGGAGGCATACACTGCACACACACACACACACACACACACACACACACACACACACACATACACACACACACACACACACACACACACACACACACACACACACATACACACACACACACACACACACACACACACACACACACACACACACACACATGCACGCACGCACGCGCGCACGCAGGCAGGCAGGCAGGCAGGCACACGCACACATGAGCAAACACACACACACACATCCTGGCGTAGACATGTGCTCTCTCTCTCTCTCTCTCTTTTATCTCTTTTTCTCTCTTTCTCACACACACATACAGAGATACAGACACGGATTCGCGCGCGCGCGCGCGCACACACACACACAGACCCCCTCCCCCTCCCACACACACACAGAGTGTGTGTATTATCGTTTGATTTTGGTTGTAGTCTTGGTTTTAGAAACGCATATTTCACGATGACCATTGGATGTAAATTAGAACGTACATTTATGTTGTTATTGCTCTGTGATCTAAAAAGAAATATGCAGTTTCTTAAATCGAAATCAACCAAGGTGAGATCAGACACATAGAAATCAAATTTTAGTCGGGACGTTTCATGTTTTGGCAAAGGGCTTATTTCAGTGGCATTGTGATGGGGGAAGGGTTGAGGAGGGAGAGATAGAGCATTGCTAACAGAGGTTTGTATGGTTGGTTTGTTTGTTTTTTTGTTGTTGATAATATTGTTAAGAAAACGTACGCGCAAGTAGCCAACCTGAAAACGCACTTTCACTTAGCTAGTGATTTATGAATGTACAAACAATGGATTGCTTTTTTTTTTTTTTCAAGCTATGACTATGTGTTGTTCATTGTTTTTCGCAAACTTTTTTTTTTCTTTTTTTGCCACGCAACTCAGAGAGACCTTGTTTTGAGGTCAAAGCAGTTGTGGACCTTGATTTAGGATGAATCGGGCAAGGAATTGGGGGTGGGGCTGGATGAGGAAGGGGCACTTATAGATATAAGGAACATTACTCTTATTGGTAAAAGCATTGTCTGGAAGAAGGCTGAGGTTTGTATGCATGTGCTGGTATTGTTGTCTCAGTCATTCCAAAGAAACATAGCAAACGTCTCTACCATGAACAAAAAAATGCATATTTTCACTGGCTGATTTTCAGCTGTGTCAAGAGCAGCACGTGATTTTTTTTCCCCAGTGTTTCCTTTCTTTTGTCAGTCTGTTATTGTCTATCCATGGGTGCTTACATTTTTTTTTTCTATCCCTTTGAAAATATGTAGATGCAGAGCGCGTGGGTGAATGTGTGTGTTTGTAGAAGATGCTTTATCTGCATAGAGTGCCTACACACTCACATACACTCGCACGCACGCACGCACAAACACAAACACACACACAACACACACACACACACACACGCACGCACACACACACACACACACACGCACGCACACACACACACACACACACACACACACACACACACACACACACACACACAGAGAAACATTTCCAAGTTAGATCTCACCCCCTCCCATCTCTCTCTCTTTTTTGGTTATTTACACACTAAGGCTTGCGCGCGCACGCACGCACACATGAATACACACACACACACACACACACACACACACACACACACACACACACACACACACACACACACACACACATTCTCTCTCTTTCTCTCACTCTCTCTCACTCTCTCTCTTTCTCACACACACACACACACACACACACACACACACACACACACACACACACACACACACACACGCGCGCGCGCGCGCGACATTTGTTTGTGTATTTTCACGTTGTAATAAATCCTAGTCATGATCTGGCAAAAGGGGTAGAAAAGAGAAAAAAAAATCACACAAATCATTGGTAATTCCATGTAATATACACGTATGTAACCGATGAGCATTTAACGGTCACTTTGGTAGTTAGAGAAGAATAAGTATTGACGTTTGAAAAACTGTCAGGCAGAGTCCTACTTTTCAGAAAATGTAAAACCCTAGAAGGAAGAGCGTTGCTGAATATTTTCCTGACTATAATATTGTTATATAGATTACAATTAAATGCTTTTGAAAGTCAATTCAGAAGGAATATTAAATGGTTTTGTCACCGAATATATATGAACAAACATACAATTTTGAGTACCTAACTTTGAGACGCATCATTGCCATATTTTGAAGACACATTATCATATACTAGGCCTACTCTGTCTACGTCATCATTTCATTAATATTACCATGTCATTGATAACCAGCCCGTTTTTTTCATTCTTTTGATGTTTGTTTGTTTGACATCCAGTCATTCCCCTTACTGTCACAATCCGACAATGTTGAGACCACTGACAAGCAGTGTGTGAAAAGACCAAAAGGAAAGCAGATTCTTTGGAAAATGCACTGGGATCAGACAAGTTGAATGAAAACAGGTTTCATGAGTGTTTTCATATATAACGCACCGCCCGTGCTTACAGCATTGTCAAACTGCCAACACCCTTAAGGAACTCAAAATGATGTGGTGCTGGATGCCAAAATGGCTAGTCCACATCGGGTAGCATGCCACCGTTAAGTAGACATGGTGTTGGCAAAATGTTAAGAAGACTGCTAACATCGATTAGCGTGTCACATTAAAAGTGGCCATTCACACAAAGGATGTAGTAGCCTGTCACCTTGTTGGTGGTAGTCAGTCACATCTTATGTGGCCAGTCACTGTGGGATGGCAATCTAAATCCCGGTTAGATAATCAAAACGATGGTAAAAAAAAGATACACTACCACCACCACCACCATCACCACACAACACACAAGCGCGCGCGCGCTTACGCACGCACGCACGCACGCACACTGGGTTCATTTGAATTTTGAATGGATAATTTTAGAGCTCTATCGTTCATTCAAAGAAACAACAAGGCGAAACTTCCCACAGCCGTTGAGTCAGTGGACTGTCCAAAGTTCTAGAGCACGGCCTGATGGAAGGCGGATCCCATCCGACCGTTCCGCCACTTTGACCTTCCCTGAACAAGTAACCCAGTCTGCTGGGTGGACAGAAAGCGGTTTCCAGAATTCGACCCCACGAATGGTTCGAATTCACGGTGGTCCACTCCGCAGACAAATGCTCTGACCTTTGATCATGGGGGGAAAGAAGGCAAGGCTTATGTGTGCCCTTTGGGAAGAATATCATTTTAGCTAAGCGAAGGAAATCAAAATGTTTTTCAATCTTTGAGAATGTTCGTTTTCACGGAAATCTAATCGTGAAACATTAAAGAAAAAAAAATTGAGCAGTGAGAAAGGCATTCATTCACTTTATAAGACATCTTGCCAATATAGGCGTGATCAGGTCTTGCACAGATCTGATCATGCCTATATGGCAAATAGGGTTTTTGAGGAAAAACAAATGGGATTTTTGAGGGAAAAAAAACTGAAATGGACTAAATTTTCCGGGTCTTTGACCCAGTTGATAAATCCATTATGTAGGTCAGGCATGCACGCACGGACACACACACACACACACACACACACACACACACACACACACACACACACACACACACACACACGCACGCACACACGCACGCATGCACGCACGCACGTACGGGGAGAGGGTCTAGATATGTGACGTGGTCGGGGGGAAGGGAGGGAGGAAGAGGATGACAGAAAAAAGAGCCAGGAAAAGGAAAACGGTCCGTATCGTCTTGAAGGAACTTCCTCAACACAGACTTGATGTCAGCACACATGACCAAAGATAGGGGCAACACTGATTAGACAGGCGGTACCTTGACACCCTGTCCTGATTGCTGAAGCCGGTCACTCAATCATTTTGCTATTTAGAAACAACAGGAATAACCTCCGCACGTGACTGGTCAGGTCAAGGGTGTTGTTGATAACTGGAAGGAGAAGATGCAGCCTTTCTTTAGCGGAAGATACAACTTTTCCTCCTGGAAAAGAATGGGATGATTTGTTGACGGGATTCATGAAGTGAGATGCCTGCTTTAACATCGGTATACGACTGTGATATTTACTGAGCTCATCAGAGGATGGACTCCGATATGGTGAATCGAGGGAGGGAGAGAGGGAAAGAGAGCAAACACGGGAGAGCGAAATTTGTTTTAATGTGGGGAAGGCATAAACCACACAGTGGGCCTGTTTACATTTAGCTCTATTACAAAAAGGAAAGCAGAGTTAAAGCACCTGAGACCAAAATTTTCACCCAGATTGACCAGACAAGTGACCGTTTGTCCTTTGTTTTCATAGGTCGAAACGCGTTATGTTTGTTTTGTAATGGGTTTGTTCCTTGGTTTTGGCGGCGGAGTAATTCTGTTTTTGCTCCTTTTGTGACATCAGATATTTTTTTTCTACATAATGTTTACATATTGTAGTATGATTTAGACGTGACAGATAGTTGCCAATAATGACACTTTAAACCTTAGTTGCAAAGTGAGGCGACTGTAGGCGGAAGTCTAAAGAAAAGCTTAAAAGTTTAAGTCATGTAACTGCCAAACATGAAGAAACGAATCTCAAGACAAAACACTACGCTTATTCACCTCTTAGGTCTTCTTCATTCATGTAATTAGAATGATCTGAACTCAGTCACTAGCATTCATTTCTTTGTATGACCTGTCCCAGAAGTGCTGTCATAATTACTTGTTATACATTTATTGGGAGCGCAGGAGTGACAGAGGTCGAGGAGAAAAGAATACACAAATGCACATTCACACCGAGAAGACAGACCGAAATGCAATAACGGTGTTTGATGGTACACATGGATACCACAGAAAGACGCGGCTTAGGGTACGTTTGTAGTATGGTCTTCAACGGGGTGGAGAAGACTGAAAAAGCCAAGCACACAATGTACACCACAACAAACCATTGTTTGATATGAGCATCTTTTACTTTCTGCAGAATTGTGGAAATGACTTGCGTTTAGTTGACAACAATAAATAAATAAATGAATAGGTCGGAATGTAAAAATAAAGAAGTCATGATATTCTGGCAAGGAAAAATTGTGTGAAAAAGCTGTTGCATGCGTGATGTGAATAAGCTTGCACTCGCTTACACACACACACACACACACACACACACACACACACACACACACACACACACACACACTCTTATGCAAAGAGAAAGGGAGAAGAGGAGATTTGGAAAGACATGGGCTCTTTAACGAAGAAGTCATAGTAGTAGTAGTAGCAGTAGTCGTAGTCGTAGTAGTAGAACAAGAGCAACAAAGATTCAGCTGATCGATTTAATTTCGACTAATGTTGAGGGGGAAAAAAACGAAAACATAAGACGATGCTGTTGTGTACTTCAAAAGTGGTGAAAAACACGGTTGAAATTTAAGTCCCCCCCTGTGTGTGTGTGTGTGTGTGTGTGTGTGTGTGTGTGTGTGTGTGTGTGTGTGTCTCTCTCTCTCTCTCTCTCTCTCTCTCTCTCTCTCTCTCTCTCTCTCTCTCTCTCATCTAAATGATATCGTTATGCATGAAGAAGTTTACCTTTTCTTGTATCGATTACGAGCCAACATTGATGTAATCCCTTTTGTTGTTTTCTTCTTTGGCCCTTTTCACATGATGTAGAAATAAACCACAAAAAGTATCTGAAAATAAGTGTTGAATTATCATTGGAAATGAACATAATTTTATACCCCCAGAGTTTATTTCTTATATAATGTTTAGTAGTTATAGATTAATGCTCTTTATTGAATTTTGTTAGAATAAAAGTTCAAAACTGATTTTTTTAAAAGAAAAGTAAAACATCAACGTCAGCACTTTCTCTCTTATTGTTTTTTTCGATCGAGATTTTCATCACTGAAAAATCACTACGATACAGGTCTCTTCTGGTTTAAACGAAACATTATTCACAAAATATTGCATTAACAATGAAAAGGATCGGGCGTACAACAGGCCAAGGCTAAAAACACGTACTCTGGTTTCTCTCAACGCTACCAGTGCGCATCATGACGGATTTCACGTTTATGTCCAGTTCCAAGAATTGATTCTTGGACAGTAGGAAGAAAAAAAAAACATGCATGTCAAAGATTACTCGTTATATGAACCGCCTCCGTCACCCCCCCTTCCTGTCTTTTATTCTCACACTCTCCCGCTGTACATGATCTTTTTCTACATTTTAGCCACTCCCCATGAAAAACGAAAGGAAATTTGCAGCTCCTGAAAGAAACAAGTTCTCTTTCCTTCGAATCTTTGCCAAGTGATTAACAAAACGAAGGAAGAATTGATAGCCTGCAGTTGTCTTCTCCCACTGCTAAATTGTTTAATATATTATTTGCTTGGTCAATCAGTGGGAGATTGCATCTCTTACGAGATCGAAGTAAAGGCTGTCCCTACACAATTCTTAGCTGCTGAAAATGCTTGGGTTCTCTTACAGATGAGCTGACCACTCTGCCTGTTGACACTTTGTAATCTCCCGTTCATCCTTGAATGGATCTTCAAGCAAAGGCTCAAAGATTTACCCTTATATTTTAAACACGATTTTATTTTTTTCAGCAACTTATTTACCACACTTTCTTTTTCGTTTACTTTTCCACCTTTTCATGGTTGCTTTGGGGTGCTGTTGGATTCCGTTTTTGAACCCTTGGTGGTGAGAACACTATGGAATTGTGGACTGTGATATATCTCTATTTGCTGCATCTCTGTTTGCTGCCAAAGGACCACAGACACATTCAGCTGTGCCTCCCTGTCGATTCCGATCCAGCAGACGAGAGGACTAGGAGCGGGCAACATGAACAGTTGTCCTCAAGATGGATTACGATGGTCCCCATAGGCTGCTAGTGAAGAATCTTGTATTCATAATATATTTACGTGATTTCCATCCTTATATTCATTATCCTCCCTGCCCCTTCCGCCCCCCTTTTTTTCTCCTTCCTTCGAAATCTGAGCCAAGTCATTAATATGATGGAAGAATTGTTAGTCTGTACTTGTTTTCTCCCACTTCTTAGTTGTTCAAGAAACATTTTAAACACTGTTTCACTGGTGGCTAGGGCGTGTAAGGGAAAGGCTTTCTCCCGCCAAGTGGCACTCTTGGGATGTGAAAAATCTGTCGCTTTGTGTGTCTGGTAGCGCCGTGACCCAATGAGGTGTACTGTCACTCTGGCTGGTTTTGCGATTCTTTTCATTGACGCCGTCATTGTCTTCATCTCTCCTGGTTGCTCTGCTCGTTCGGCTTCTGCTGTCCTTACTGGTGCTTGGACAATGTCTACGCCAATGTTCTTCAGATGGACTCTCTCTCGTTCATGAACAAAACTCGGCGTCACCCGGTCGGTTTCGTGACCTCCATTTTCATAGTCGCTGGCAGGCAAGTGGATCTGGCTCAGGTCGTTGTTATATCGGAGAAAGTTCTGTCCTGGTGGTGAACTTTGGGAATGCAGCCATGGCCAACGTTGCTCTGCTGACGTCATCGACATCATCTCAAAAGATTCATACCGAGCGTTGCAAGAGTTGAGGACCTGGTTATTGTCTTGCCCCCCACCACAGTGTTGGAAAGAAGCGAGATCCGAATTCTTCCCCCTGATGTGGGGACGTTGGGTGGGACCCTTTTCGTTGGGCAGGTCGTCTCGGAGTTTGTCAACGTCTTTCCCTTTGCCACGAACTTTAGTACAGATGACGACGACAGCTACAGCGATTAGAGCGAGAAAGATCACCGCTGCGATGCTGCTGCCGATGACGATCATGTTCTGTTTGCTTTGGTCTGGGGATGACTGTGTGGGGGTAGTGGCAAAGGAAGCGGACCGGGAAGGTACTGTGGCAGTTGTCACAGCTGTGCTGTGAGCGTTAGTGCCAGTTTTTGCTGTGGACACTTCCTTGCTGGTACCTTCACTGAGGGACGTTGAGATCAGGGGAGACAACATATCGTTTGGTTCTGTTGTGCTTGAGAGAAAGCTGACGGACTCATGGATGTATCTGTGGGACAGAAACACACTAAAAAAATCTGAATACATTAAAGAGTATAGTCGGCTAGTAGGGACATATACACCGATCGAGATAAACGGATGGTTGGAAAGACAAAAACAAAGAACCAGTAAACGTGTAAATAAAAAATTAACAAAATGAACGAACGGACAACGCTTGTCTGCTTGAATACAAGGACACAGAAGCAATAGCGTAGGCTGGTAAAATTTTCCCCATTCTTCATTTCTATCAAATTAGAACATCGGAAGGGAGTGGGGAAGGAGGGTCGTAACTGAAAGGGAATGCGAGGGGGAGCGAGGGGAAAGAAGAATGACGCTTATTCTGTTGCATTATTTTTTTAACCGTAACACATATGAGCCAAACTACCTGTACCGTAATTCTATGCGCAAACAAAGCACAGCAGAGTAGGTTTCTGTTACGGATCTGTTTGTCTGTCTGTATGTCGGCGAGAGAACTAAAGGTATTCAACTAACGTGACTTTTTTATTTTTGGTGTCTCATCTTCTGTGCCACCTCAGTGGCAGAGCACCCACACCGCTCATTCCGACACCCCATCCACAGACCTAGCCCCGCCCCGGCCAACCGCAGCTCTGGCACCGGCAATCCCACAGGGAGCAGTCAGTGTCAAGCTGTCAAAAGGCAACCCATCGGAGGAGACACTGCACTGCTGCTGAGTCACTTTGGTGGTGTTCAGTGGCGCCTGTTCTGATCCAGCATATGCAGGACACCACCTACTAAGCCCCATACTGACAACAATAATTGCTTAGCCGCGGAACCGGCGTGAATGAGCTCTTTCTCCGAAGGGCGCCATTACATCCGTCGAACAACAGCCCCCATAGACTCGCCACTACCGGTGACCCCGACGGAATCAAACCAACTACATTAACTACGTTTGTACAGGAAGCATCTTTTCAGTGATTAAAATGTGGAGTCTCGCGGGAGAGAAGGGAGGTGTGTGTGTGTGTGTGTGTGTGTGTGTGTGTGTGTGTGTTAGCAAGCTATCTTATGCGCCCAAATAGCAGTCAACAAGTTTTGTGTAGGGGCTGGGTCAGAATGCAAGTTCTGTCTTCAGACACTGTCTTCACTGGCCAGTGCAATGTAGAGGAGGCAGGCAGAATGTAGCAGATACCATGAAGATATCATGTCCAGCCTATCTACATTCAGTGATAACTGTTTTTTTTTTTCTTTCTCCAAAGTTCTGTTTCATCATGTCAGTGAAGTACTTGTTTTCTGTAGATTGAGCATCGACTGTCGATTGTTTGGTCCTTGACACTGTCAGTGCCGACTGAATTGTTAAACGGGGAAGTGTCTGGGCTAATCAGGGTGTTTGGTTTTCATTTCGTAAAGTGTGTGTGTGTCGGGGGGGGGGGGGGGGGGGGGGGGGGGGGGGGGGGGCGCGCGGGCATGTGTACTTGCGTGTGTCTGTGCGTGCGTGTGCCTGTGCGAGAGAGAGAGAGAGTGTGTGTGTGTGTGTGCGCGCGCGCGCGCGCTCTCGCGTTGAAGCTGGGACACTGATGCAACAGCACTGGGCAGTCATGTGACACCAGACCAGAGAACAATCCTAGTGTCGTGGTGCGTGGCGCTACTAAATTTATTTGTCATTCGTGGGATGATATGAAGTGAATTGATCTCTCTCTCTCTCTCTCTCTCTCTCTCTCTCTCTCTGTCTCTATTTACTCTCTCTCTCTCTCTCTCTCTCTCTCGTTGTGTTTGCCTTTCTGTATGTGTCTCTCTCTCCTATGCACGTGTACACACACAGACACACACACACACACACACACACACACACACACACACACACACACACACACACACACACACACACACTCACACATACACACAGAGGCAGACAACATACACATAAAACAAACGCGCACAACACATCCACGCTCACTCTATCTCTCTGTCTCTGTCTGTCAGTCTCTCTCTCTCTCACACACACCTACACACGCTCGCACGCACGCAAGCACGCACACACGGACGCACATACGCACGCACGCACGCACGCACGAGAGAGAGAGAGAGAGAGAGAGAGAGAGAGAGAGAGAGAGAGAGAGAGAGAGAGAGAGAGAGAGATTGATTGATTACCACGGGAGCTCGCGTCAGTAAGCGGATGTGATCCTGTTACCGTCTTGGTCTGCTGAGACGGGGACAACGACCACGTCGACAATAACGGCGACGGAAACGATGGTGAGGAAGACGACGATGACGATGCTGTCGCCGATGATACATCAACTGGTGACGACGATGACGCCGCCTGGACTGAAGTTGACAGGCGAGAAATGGTGGGCACGTGCTGCGGCGTGGACCGCTGATGAAGCGTTCGTCCTGAGGTCACTGACCCTGTACTGGTTGATGCGTCTGACGTGGATGAGTGGGTTGACGTTGGCGTTTCTCTGGAAGTCTTTACTGTGGAAGACGTGTCGGTGTCTGTTGTGGGTTTTTACAGGGGATGATGCTGCAGTATTTGTGGTGTGTTGTACTGGAGGGGATGTCTGGAAATATGTGGCGGGTTTTACTGGAATTGTGTAAGAACCTGTGGTGAATCTCACTGGAGGTGTGTTGGCATTTGTGATCGCTTTTACCATGGATGTGACATAAATGGCAGTGCGTTTCGTTTGAGATGTTTTGCGCAGTGTGGTGGATTTTACTGGAAATGTTTCAGAATCTGTGGTGGATTTTATCAGAGATACATCACCATTTGTGGTGTGTTTCAATGGAGTTGTTTCACTGTCTGTCTGTTGTGGATTTTACTAGAGATGTTTCACTGTCTGTGGTGGATTTTACTGGAGATGTTTCACTCTCAATGGTGAATTTTAATAGTGTTGTTCCTCTATCCGTGGTGGATTTTACAGTAGATGTTTCACTGTCTGTGGTGGGTTTTACTGTAGATGTTTCACTGTCTGTGGTGGATTTTACTGGAGACGTTTCACTATCTGTGATGGATTTTACTGGAGATGTTTGTTTCTCAGTGGTTGATTTTACTGGTGTTGTTTCACTATCTGTGGTGAATTTTACAGTAGATGTTTCACTTTCTGTGATGGATTTTACTGGAGACGTTTCACAATCTGTGGTGGATTTTACAATAGATGTTTCACTGTCTGTGGTGGAATTTACTGGAGACGTTTCACTGTCTGTGGGTGGATTTCACTGGAGATGTTTGTCTCTCAGTGGTTGATTTTACCGGTGTTGTTCCACTGTCGGTGGTGGATTTTACTGGAGATGTTACATTAACTGTAGTGGATTTTACTGGAGATGTTTCAGTATCTGTGGGGGATGTTACTGGAGATGTTTCACTGTCAGTTGTGGATTTTAACGGTGTTGATTCACTGGTTGTGGTGGATTTTACTGCAGATGTTTCACTGCCAGTGGTGGATTTTGATGGTGTTGTTTCACTGTCTGTGGTGGATTTTACTGGAGATGTTTTATCGTCAGTGGTGGATTTTGACGCTTTTGTTCCACTAACTGTAGTGGATTTTACCGGAGATGTTTCACTATCAGTGGTGGATTTTGATGGTGCTGTTCCACTGTCTGTGGTGGATTCTGCTGCAGATGTTTCGCTGTCAGTGGTGGATTTTGATGGTGTCCTTCCATTTTCTGTGGTGGATTTTACTGGAGATGTTTGTTTCTCAGTGGTTGATTTTACTGGTGTTGTTCCACTATCTGTGGTGGATTTTACAGTAGATGTTTCACTGTCTGTGATGGATTTTACTGGAGACGTTTCACTATCTGTGGTGGATTTTACTGGAGATGTTTGTTTCTCAGTGGTTGATTTTACTGGTGTTGTTCCACTATCTCTGGTGGATTTTACAGTAGATGTTTCACTGTCTGTGATGGATTTTACTGGAGACGTTTCACTGTCTGTGGTGGATTTTACAGTAGATGTTTCACTGTCTGTGGTGGATTTTACTGGAGACGTTTCACTGTCTGTGGTGGAAATTTACTGGAGACGTTTGTCTCTCAGTGGTTGATTTTACAGGTGTTGTTCCACTGTCGGTGGTGGATTTTACTGGAGATGTTACATTAACTGTAGTGGATTTTACTGGAGATGTTTCAGTATCTGTGATGGATGTTACTGGAGATGTTTCACTGTCAGTTGTGGATTTGACCGTGTTGTTTCACTGGTTGTGGTGGATTTTACTGCAGATGTTTCACTGCCAGTGGTGGATTTCGATGGTGTTGTTTCACTATCTGTGATGGATTTTACTGGAGATGTTTTACCGTCAATGGTGGATTTTGACGCTTTTGTTCCACTATTGTGGTGGATTTTACCGGAGATGTTTCACTATCAGTGGTGGATTTTGATGGTGTTGTTCCACTGTCTGTGGTGGATTCTGCTGCAGATGTTTCGCTGTCAGTGGTGGATTTTGACGGTGTCCTTCCGTTTTCTGTGGTGGATTTTACTGGAGATGTTTCACTCTCTGTGGTGGATTTTACTGGAGATGTTTGTTTCTCAGTGGTTGATTTTACTGGTGTTGTTCCACTATCTGTGGTGGATTTTACTGGAGATGTTTCACAATCTGTGGCGGATTTCACTGGAAATGTTTCACTATCAGTGGTGGATTTTGACTGTGTTCCACTTTCTGTGGTGGATTTTACTGAAGATGTGTCACTGTCAGTGGTGGAGTTTGATGGTATTGTTTCACTATCTGTGGTGGATTTTACTGAAGATGTGTCACTGTCAGTGGTGGATTTTGGTGTTGTTGTTTCACTATCTGTGGTGGATTTTATCAGAGATGTTTCACTATCAGTGGTGGATTTTGACGGTGTTGCTCCACTTTCTGTGGTTGATTTTACTGGAGATGTTTTAGTATCTGTGGCGGATTTGACTGGAAATGTTTCACTGTCAGTGGTGGATTTTAATGGTGTTGTTCGACTATCTGTGGTGAATTTTACTGGAGATGTTTCAGTATATGTGGCGGATTTTATAGGAGATATTCCCCTATTTGTGGTAGAATTTACTAGAGATGTTTCACTGTCAGTAGTGGATTTTAACAGTGTTATTCCACTCTCTGTTGTGGATTTTTACTGAAGATGTTTCACTGTCAGTGGTGGATTTGAATGGTGTTGTTCTACTGCCTGTGGTGGATTTTGCCAGAGATGTTTCACTATCTGTGGTGGATTTTACTGCAGATGTTTCACTCTCAGTTGCGGATTTTAATAGTGTTGTTCCAATATATGAGGAAGATTTTACAGGAGATGTTTTTGCTGTTTGTGGTGGATTTTACTGAAGATGTTTCACTGTCAGTGGTGGACTTGAATGGTGTTGTTCCACTTCCTGTTGTGGATTTTACCAGAGGTGTTTCACTAACTGTGGTGGAGTTTTCAAGAGATGTTGCACTGTTTGTAGTGGATTTTACTAGAGCTGTTTCACCGTCAGTGCTGGATTTTAACAGTGTTGTTCCACTATCTGTTGTGGATTTTACCAGAGATGTTTCACTAAATGTGGTGGATTTTACTAGAGATGTTGTACTATACGTGGTGGATTTTACAGGAGATGTTCCACTGTTTGTGGTGGATTTTATGGGAGATGTTCCCGTATCTGTGGTGGATTTTGTGGAAGATGTTTCACTGTCTGTGCTGGATCGTACAGGGGATATGTTACTGGCTGTTGTAGATTTTACTGGAGATGTTTCATTATCTGTGGTGAATGTTCCAGGTGTTTCACTCTCTGTGGTCAATCTTACAGTTGATGTTTCAATGTCTGTGGTGAATTTCACTGGCGATGTTTTAGAAGTCGCGGTGAATGTCACTGGAGATGTTCGAGAACTTGTGGTGATTATTATTGATCCATTAAGAGCGGTGGTTTCCGATACAGCGGACATCGGCACTGTAGCCACTGGAGAACTTTTTTCTGATGACACCTGCAAAGAGGTCGTTGTTTGTGCTGCCATGGACGGAGAGGTCACTGCTGTTGTTGTAAGCGTTGATGGTAGCTGCGTTGTCGAAGTTGTGATGGGCCCGAGCCTGCAAAGTACAGAAACGTGTTTTAAATCCAGTTGTCCGCTATGTTCAGCGATAATTTAGAACTACACCAACAGTACATTGTCATCGTCCCGTAACTCTGGGTCTAGGGATGCTGAGATGGACAATAGACAATCCGGGGATCTCAGTAGCCCTCTTTCCTCCATTATCATGCGCAACACGGCAGAGGTGTTGAAACGTCCCATCCTTTAGATCGTCAGTCTGGGACTTCTTCCGTCTGGTCTGCTGCCATGCCAGTGCCAACCCGGTTTCGGCCATGTCTCTTTGGAACCCTGAAAGTCCGCAGGATCTCAGACTGGTTCATCCATGAGGACGTTGTCAGACTGCCCTCACCAGGTCATTTTTGAAGTTCTGGCAGCAGGATGCTGTCTGGTACCGGCCATTAGAATGAATGGAAACCGTAGCAACACAGAATTTTTCCAGGAAGAGCCACTCCTAGCCCGTGTACAGCGATCGCAGAAGAAAAAGATCTGTTGCTTCCTTTCTATAGTCATGTACCCCAGGTCCAACGCATCACTTTGTCTGTTTGACTGCTTGTCTATCTGTCTCTCTGTCTGTCTGTCTGTCTATCTGTCTGACTGTCAGACTGTTTGTCTGTCTGTCTGTCTGTCTGACTGTCAGACTGTTTGTCTGTCTGTCTGTCTGACTGTCAGACTGTCAGACTGTTTGTCTGTCTATCTGCCTTTTGCCTGGCTGGCTGGCTGTGTGTTCAGTCTGCCTGCCTGCCTGTCTTTCTCTTTTCGCTTGTGTGCGTACACACATGAAAGGGTACCTGATCGTATTGCAACAACTGAACACTGATGTCCATGCACAGAAAAAAAATAGGCCTTCAGGTAGTGTGAAGTAGTGAAACTGCAAATTTGCTCATTGAGTGAGACATGCGTATTAATAGATCCACAAACCCTACACACACACACACACACCCAACACACACACACACACACACACACACACACACACACACATGCATGCACACACGCGCGCGCGCGCGCACACACACACACACACACACACACGCGCGCACACACACAAACACACACAACACACGCGCGCGCACACACAACCCACACACACACACACACACACACACACAGAGAGAATTAGCAACATATGGACAACTACAATAGCTCCAAGCAACACCCCGTCGTTCTAACCGCCGTTTGAACAAATTGTCGAGGACACCTGGACGATGATTAACTTATTTGTTCCCATCTTCTACCCATGCCATCAGTACCGCCCTACAGACTCCTTATCACAGGACACACATGCAGCATTACTCATCACCCAGTTTTACACTTTTGACAACGCACACATCCCACCTATGCGCATTTACGCACAGCAACACTTTACCAACCAATCCACACCACCCCACCCACCACCCACAAACCCACACACTTCAACCACACCATCAACACACAACAGTTCTTCAGTTATGGATGAGCTACTCGATGTCACATACTGAGGAGGATTGATCCCCGAGAGACGACGAGATGATTGATTGTATGCAGAGTCACGATTGGGCGGCTTTAATAATGCACGATGTGAATGGAAAATCTTGTCACGCAATACAATATTCTGGTGTGGGGATTCATGTCCAAAGAATATCTACTGGCTTGGACTCATA
>JADBJO010028753.1:0-19781 GCA_016801955.1 Conus betulinus | reverse complement strand
GGAAAGCTGGTAGATCTGTCCATCTGCTAGTGCCTTCGTAGTGCCCTCCTTGGCCAGGGAGACAGCAGTCTCATTGCCAAGCACGTAGCAGTGGGAGGGAATCCACTGCAGGGTGACTGTGTGACTTGTGCAGAGGGAAGCGAGAGATGAGGACAGATCGTTGAGCTCTGTTGGAATGAAGGGGAAAAAAAAAAACAAAAACGGTGAGACCGGAGTCCGGCCTAAGACTGTATTTGTTGTTGTTCCTCGTTGTCTTCGTCAAGTGACGTAGAGAAGCTGACCGCCAGGTCGGTAGTGCGTCGTAGTTGCTGTACCCTGTAGGTCAACAATTCAATGTGTTCGTCGGTAGTGCGCCGTACTTACTCCGTGGATCTTCAATTCAACTGTGTTCGTGGGTAGTGCGTTGTACTTTACTGTACCTGTGGGTCTTCAGTTCAAAACTATGTTCGTGGGCGGCTCTGCTTGCCGTGTGGGTACCCTGGTTGGTTCTATAGACTGCAATTTGGGCTCTGCTTGCAGTGTGGGTACCCTGGTTGGTGCTATAGACTGTAACCTGGGCTCTGTTGCAGTGTGGATACCCTGGTTGGTGCTATAGACTGTAACTTGAGCTCTGCTTGCAGTGTGGGTACCCTGGTTGGTGCTAAAGACTGTAACTTGGGCTCTGCTGGCAGTGTGGGTACCCTGGTTGGTGCTATAGACTCTAACTTGGGCTCCTCTGTTTGCAGTGTGGGTACCCTGGTTGGTGCTATAGACTGTAACTTGGGCTCTGCTTGCAGTGTGGGTACCCTGGTTGGTGCTATAGACTGTAACTTGGGCTCTGCTTGCAGTGTGGATACCCTGGTTGGTGCTATAGACTGTAACTTGGCTCTGCTGGCAGTGTGGGTACCCTGGCTGGTGCTATAGACTGTAACTTGGGCTCTGCTTGCAGTGTGGGTACCCTGGTTGGTGCTATAGACTGTAACTGGGCTCTGCTGGCAGTGTGGGTACCCTGGCTGGTGCTATAGACTGTAACTTGGGCTCTGCTGGCAGTGTGGGTACCTGGTTGGTGCTATAGACTGTAACTTGGGCTACTTGCAGTGTGGATACCCTGGTTGGTGCTATAGACTGTAACTTGGGCTCTGCTTGCAGTGTGGGTACCCTGGTTGGTGCTGCTATAGACTGTAACTTGGGCTCTGCTGGCAGTGTGGGTACCTGGTTGGTGCTATAGACTGTAACTTGGGCTCTGCTTGCAGTGTGGGTACCCTGGTTGTGCTATAGACTGTAACTTGGGCTCTGCTGGCAGTGTGGGTACCCTGGCTGGTGCTATAGACTGTAACTTGGGCTCTGCTGGCAGTGTGGGTACCCTGGTTGGTGCTATAGACTGTAACTTGGGCTCTGCTGGCAGTGTGGATACCCTGGTTGGTGCTATAGACTGTAACTTGGGCTCTGCTGGCAGTGTGGGTACCCTGGTTGGTGCTATAGACTGTAACTTGGGCTCGGTGCAGCCGAGTATATGGACCGTGTCTTTGATTGCTGAGATTGCGATGAATCATAATAACATGATATAAACATGATATATTGATAACTGACGGTAAAAAGTTCCTTGTGTAGTGAGATGAATTATACTGATATGATATGTGATATGTATTGATATCTGATGGTTAAAGCTCCCTGTGTAGTGAGATGAATGATACTAATATTATGTGTGAGATATATTGATATCTGACAGTTAAAGCTCCCTGTGTATTAAGATGAATTATATCTGATATATTATATAATATATTGATATCCAACGGGTGAAAGCTGCCTGTGTATTGATATCCAACGGTGAAAGCTCCCTGTGTATTGATACCCGACGGTAAAGCTCCCTGTGTATTGATATCCAACGGTTAAAGCTCCCTGTGTATTGATATCCGACGGTTTGAAGCTCCCTGTGTATTGATATCCAACGGTTAAAAGCTCCTTGTGTATTGATATCCGACGGTTTTAAAGCTCCTTGTGTATTGATATCCGACGGTTAAAGCTCCCTGTGTATTAATATCCGACGGTTTAAAGCTCCTTGTGTATTGATATCCAACGGTTAAAGCTCCCTGTGTATTGATACCTGACAGTTAAAGCCCCCTGTGTATTGATATCCAACGGTTAAAGCTCCCTGTGTATTGATATCCAACAGTTTTAAAGCTCCCTGTGTATTGATATTCAACGGTTAAAGCTCCCTGTGTATTGATATCTGACGGTTAAAGCTCCTTGTGTATTGATCTCCAACGGTGAAAGCTGCCCGTGTATTGATATCCAACGGTTTTTTTTAAAGCTCCATGTGTATTGATATCTGACGGTGAAATCTCCCTGTGTATTGATATCTGACGGTTAAAGCTCCATGTGCATCGATATCTGACGGTTTAAAGCTCCACGTGTATTGATATCGGAAGGTTAAAGCTCCCTGTGTATTGATATCTGACGGTTAAAGCTCCCTGTGTATTGATATCTGACGGTTTTTTAAAGCTCCCTGTGTTTTGATATCTGACGGTTTAAGCTCCCTGTGTATTGATATCCGACGGTTAAAGCTCCATGTGTATCGATATCTGACGGCTAAAGCTCCATGTGTATTGATATCCAATGGTTTTTAAAGCTTCATGTGTATTGATATCTGACGGTTAAAGCTCCCTGTGTATTGATATCCAATGGTTTAAATCTCCCTGTGTATTGATATCTGATGGTTAAAGCTCCATGTGTATTGATATCTGACGGTTAAAGCTCGATGTGTATTGATATCCAACGGTGAAAGCTGCCCGTTTATTGATATCCAACGGTGAAAGCTCTCTGTGTATTGATATCTGATGGTTAAAGCTCCCTGTGTATTGATATCCAACGGTCAAAGCTCCCCTGTGTATTGATATCTGATGGTTAAAGCTCCCTGTGTATTGATATCTGATGGTTTAAAGCTCTCTGTGTATTGATGTCCAACGGTTTTAAAGCTCCCTGTGTATTGATATCTGATGGTTAAAGCTCCCTGTGTATTGATATCCAACGGTTAAAGCTCCCTGTGTATTGATATCTGACGGTTAAAGCTCCCTGTGTATTGATATCTGACGGTTTTAAAGCTCCCTGTGTATTGATATCCGACGGTGAAAGCTCCCTGTGTATTGATATCTGACGGTTAAAACTCTCTGTGTATTGATATCCGACGGTTTTAAAGCTCCTTGTGTATTAATATCCGACGGTTAAAGCTCCTGTGTGTGTTGATATCTGACGGTTAAAAGCTCCATGTGCATTGATATCTGACGGTTTAAAGCTCCCTGTGTATTGTCATGAATTATAATGATACGACATATTGACATCTGACGGTTAAAAGCTCCCTGTGTATTGATAACTGACAATTAAAGCTCCCTCTGTATGAGACAAATTATAATGATATAATATGTGATACGATATATTGACATCTGACGGTTAAAGCTCCCTGTGTATTGATAACTGACAGTTAAAGCTCCTCTCTGTATGAGACAAATTATAATGATATAATAGTGATACGATATATTGACATCTGACGGTTAAAGCTCCCTGTGTATTGATACCTTAGTTAATGTAAAATATTGATCTGCACGCTGTGTTGAGTGTGTTGATTTGTGCCTATCAATATATACTAATGGTTTATGATGATATGTGTTTATAATGCTTTGATGGTTCATACAGCATATAAAGGAAAAAAGACTTGTATGTTCTCTGGCTATTCATATTCGTATAGTGTGGTGTGTGTGTGTGTGTGTGTGTAGGGAATAATCGTCGAACGCATCCAAACTTTTGAAAGTGGGAGTCAGACAATCATACACACAGCAATCACCATCCGTAACATAAACGAATTAAACTGATTCCAAATAACGAGCAAAGAGAGATTCGTCGTGACAAAAAGTAACGCCGTTATGTTGAAAATCAGCACAAATTAATGTGACGGACCAAATTGTAGGGACACTCCGGACAGGCACAAGTTTACCTGTTCACCGGCTGATCCGTCTACCTGGCAGCTGCTCACCTGCGTTTTGTGTCAGCCGGGTGAGCGAGGATTTCCCTTCAGTCTCTACAGAGTTGCCGGCACAGAAACATCGCCAGAGAGCCTTAAGAAAGACCGAAGGCAGGTCCTCGTTGGTGGTCAGTTCCCCAGGTGTCAGTGAAGCTCCGTGTCCGACCTGGAGCTGACTGCCAACCAGGTGTGGGGTGCAGCCCGTGCCCAGCCGCTGTCTCCATCCAGAGAGATATGGAGAGGCTGACCGAGTGGTCAGCAGACATGGTGTGTGTTAAAAGGCTTCAGAGTTCTCCGTCGGGACGACGACGTGTGTTTTCTTCTGTCGTGTGGGAGTCCCTTGAAGGACTCCATGAACTGCTTCCATGAGTGGTTTCAGTAGTACTGTGTGAGAACTGTGCGACTCGGGCCCGACGCGGCCAAGTGCATAGACTGCCTGTGGTGACGCCGCTGTGGGTGCCAGCTTGGCCTGCGCAAGAGATTTAAAAAAAAAAAAAAAAAAAAAGTTTGATATGTCAGTATAGTACCTAGTGCTGTTGCGCGCTCTTGATGGTGGTGGCGTGTTTTTGTTATTGTGTATCATGTGTTTGTTGTGATTTGATGATTCAGGCAGCAAAAGAAAAGGAAGAAACGTAACTGTTTTGCCCGGCTATCTATGTTCGTGTGCTGTGGGTATGTGAAAAATGACGTACACGTATCCAAACGTTTTCAGGTAAGAGTCAGATAGTAACACACGCACCGCACACTATCTGTAACAATTAATAATACCGACATTGGAAAAAGCCGTTGGTTCCTTACTCAAATATAATCTCAAACACTGCTATGTGAACTGCCGTCCTGTAGACTTGATACTGTGCCTTTTTTCATGTTCCGGGCAAGTCAGAGTTTGGCTAAAATATTTTCTCAGAAAACCAGGCGCATCCTGCAACACGATTGAAACATAATATCCGTCGTCATTTTAGACGTTGGTTTTCGTATTCGCTCTTTGGTTGTTTTGAATTAAATTAAAAAAGAAAGCTGTGCGACGTACTTCAAAATAAAGAGAGTGAAATAGGTATAAAAACGTAGCAGTGTTACACTTTCATGAAATCCAAGCCATTCTAACTCAAATAATGAAAGCGGATTGGGACCATTTTCAAGCAGAGCAAGGGATGCCGTGTGCTGGTGCAGATTTTGTCAAGTTCATACGCCAAGAGCGTAGGCTTGGGTCTGTCACTCAATATCTAATCAATAGCAAACTATAGCATGAGAGTAGTCAAGGCCATCTTGATCGACTCTGGCAAAAAAAAAACTGTTGTGATACTCACCGGACGAGAGAGAAGCCACAGTCATTTGGGGACAGAGTGGTCCCAGTGTGAAAGACTGCAAATCTAAAACTAGCTCAAAATTGTAGAAAGGTTAAAGTTTTCGTTTGGAATTCAGTAATGGGACGCAGAGGTTGTCACAACAATACTGATGATGATGCTAATGATGATAATAATAACAATGATAATAACAATATAACGATCAGAATAATAATTATATAATGATAATGACGATGATGATAATGATCATAATAGTAATGATAATAATCATAATAGTAATAGTGATGACATTAATAATAATAATAATAATAATAATAATAATAATAATAATAATAACTTGCCCCTGTTACCAACTTAGATTCTCTCTCTCTCTCTCTCTCTCTCTCTCTCTCTCTCTCTCTCTCTCTCTCTCTCTCTCTCTCTCTCTCTCTCTCTCTTCTCTCTATGTGCATATATTTTCATTATGGTTGTTTCAGTACAATACTTACTCAATTGGTGGTGGAGTCAGTATTGTCATCACATATTCGCGCGCGCGCGCATACGTGTGTGTGTGTGTGTGTGTGTGTGTGTGTGTGTGTCCATGTTGTCAGTGTGTGTGTGTGTGTGTGTGTCCATGTTGTCATACAATCTAAAAATCAAAGGAAAACGTATGGCGAGTTTCAAGATTCTGAGATCCATCTGTTGTCGCCTTTGACTATTCTCAGCTCTCTCCTCCATGGGTATCCTTTTTCTGCCGATTATTCCTTTCAGAAAATGATCGGAACTTGACGGTTATTTGCTATTTTGTTTGTATTGCCGTGAACGACGACAGGCAAGTCAAACCCAAAGAAGCCAAAAGGTGAAGACATCCCTGTCTTTTAAACCGGTTGCTCGTCCCCATGTTCCGATGTCTGTAGCATACATGGGAATGTCACTGCACATTGATAAAGCAGTCTCCTTAAGATTGACCCATGACCTCAAGGCTGTTTGGAATTTTGCGGTAAGAAATCTTCGTTCTTGTATCTCAAGCCTTTTCCTATCGGACTTTCAAACAGCGTGTGACGTAAATGAAATGCACACACACATTTTTTGGGATGCTACCTGCAGATCTCAAACGTGCTATAATTTCCGGTTGATTTGGTTCATTGAGTTTACGTTTATTTCATCCTCTAATCGTCCTTTCTTATTATAAGTCATTGAGTTCACGTTTATGCCATCCTCTAATGGCCCTTTGCTTATTATAACGCGTTAAGTTCACGTTTATTCATCCTCTAATCGTCCTAATCAGTATAACTCATTAAGTTCACGTTTGTGTCATCCTCTAATCGCCCTGATCATTATTACCCATTAAGTTCACGTTGATTTCATCCTGTAATCGCCCTTTCGTATTATAACTCATTGTCTTTTTATTTGGTTGTTGGTGTGTGTGTCCGTTTTTTTTAAGTTGTGTGTTGGCTTATTTAGCTAGCTAGTGACAGTTGTGTCTAAGCGTCAAAACAAACTCAAGAGGCTACACCAATGGATGAACACCATATCATGTCTTTACTTGCGTCTTTATTTACCAAGTTGTCCGAATTGTTGAACACCTTATACTATCACCAGTTTGTGACTGCTGTACACTGTTCAGCTTGCATATTTCAGCTTCAGTATGACAAATAGTTTCTGTTATCAGGTTCTCGGGGTGTCTTTCGCCCAATATCTTTGTCTTGTGAAACCGAACGCCTACCAGCTGTGTACTGCTGGCTGTCTCATAGAAACGTCGTAATTATTGACGTATGGAGGCTAGAGGTGACAGAGAGGATTTTGGTGGTCTTCTGGTCTTTGCGGCGGCAGTCCTTCCTGTGTCCCCTGCACGTCATCAGCTGCCAGAAGGTCTGTCTGTAGCGGGACCCCATGGTGTAGTAGATGGCCATGTTGAAGGTGGCGTTGACGTAGGTAAACATGTCTAAGAACCAGATGCACATGAAATACAGGTTCTGTTGACTTCGTCCCGCATTCATCTCCGGCACGAACGGGCATGCCACCCTGCCCACACATCAGTTACAGTGTCAACAGTCACACCACCCTGCCCACACATCAGTGTCAACAGCCACACCACCCTGCCCACACATCAGTTACAGTGTCAACAGCCACACCACCCTGCCCACACATCAGTTACAGTGTCAACAGCCACACCACCCTGCCCACACATCAGTTACAGTGTCAACAGCCACACCACCCTGCCCACACATCAGTCATAGTGTCAACAGCCACACCACCCTGCCCACACATCAGTCATAGTGTCAACAGCCACACCACCCTGTCCACACACATCAGTCATAGTGTCAACAGTCACACCACCCTGCCCACACATCAGTCATAGTGTCAACAGTTACACCACCCTGCCCACACATCAGTTACAATGTCAACAGTCACACCACCCTGCCCACACACATCAGTTACAGTGTCAAATGCCACACCACTCGACCCACTTGTCTACTTTTTTTTCAAGTGTCCTTTACTTAACGTTTGAGACGAACTAAATTCATCTGCCTGAGTTACCAGATTGGCTCACCTTACCTATTGCACTCGACAGATACTTTTCAAGGAGGCATCTCATCTTTAACGGATTGATAATGTTATCAAGCGTAGAGTTTGAAACTCGCAGTTTACATCTGCAGCACCCCTGAACTGTCGTGCACTCTGACAAAAAGATGCTGGAGAATTTGAAGACTTGACAGCAAACAAACAATAATGCACAGTCAGCAAATGAACACAGAATCATGTAGATGCCGTGGGTCAATTACATTTAGAACCACCTGTGTTGATTATCGGTAATTTTTTTTCTGTACTGCTAGGAAAATAAGTTTCCATTAAAGACTAGAGCGAAATAAGTCTCATCCTTTCACGGTTGTTGGAATAATTTTAGATTTCAAAACAGTTGACTTATCAGCCTACCATATGCTAAACTGTTCTTAATGGCCTTGATTGTTAACACAATCGACATTAATCAGGTTAGGCTTTCACTTTTTTTTTTATGAGACACGTTTGATATTTGCAAGAGGCTCTATTCGATTTTGCAAGTTTCCTGTAGCAAGCCTACTGAACACTTTACATAAGAAACAAGTTGTGGCTTGCTGGTACTACTAACCTTCCGCTAGCAGAAACAATGAAGGTTGCGACGCACTTAGTACAGAAGAATTATTTCTCATGTCCGCTCATCTCTACTGGATTTCCCTTTTCAAAGCTACGTATTTCATCTGGGACAGATTTCAAATATTCATTACATTGCTTATCTGAACATTTGTATCGGGTAGATTTTTTTCGTCATTTCTATTGATACAAGTTCTGCATTAACCTGTAATCTGTTAGAAATGTGTCCACGAAACCCTGAACTACTTCTCTTCTTCTTCTTCTTCTTTTTTTTTTTTTTTTTGCATTGTCTTTAAATTGTCAACTGTTTCTCAGAAGGTGACGGAGTCTTCAATTTCCCCATTATCGTCCAGTTACACTACTGGAGCACTGGGTAACAGCTGTTTAATATTAATATTTATACACATCGCTGTACACTTTGTAAGCTTCAGCAGGTCTTTTTGCTTGACACTGTCAGTATTCCAATGGTTCTACTATCTTAGAAGTTCATAACTGAGAGAAAAAGAACTCAACGAAGAAGTTCATAAATGAGAGAAAAAAGAACTCAAAGAAGAGGTTCATAAATGAGAGTTCAGCATTGTTCAGCAGAAAAAGAACTCCAAGAAGAGGTTCATAAATGAGAGTTCAGCATTGTTCAGCAGAAAAAGAACTCCAAGAAGAGGTTCATAAATGAGAGTCCAGCATTGTTCAGCAGAAAAAAGAACTCCAAGAAGAGGTTCATAAATGAGAGAAAAAGAAACCAAGGAAGGGACAATGTAGAGGTCTGACACTTTGGCTGGGTTAATTGTTGAGTTTATCTGTTGACGAAACAAAACATCTGACATAAATCATTGTTCATGCTAATTGTGAGCTGGGAAGCACCATGTTCTGCGCTTGCATTGTATCTGCATTTGCGTTATGCCTGTTGTGTGTCATCGGAAGACATAATGGTGAAATCATGTATTCGTCTGCTCCGTGTTCTTCATTAAAATACATGTTACTTGCACCCTATGTTCTAGAGTACATGTACTTTGGCATAAATTAAAAAAAAAACAATTCTAGCTTTCTTGCTCTGTCATTTATTCTTGACTTGTCATCACAGCCAAGCAGAATGTTGTCCTCTTCATTGTACTCCTTAAAGTGCAATTGATGGCCTTTTATAAATAGGTTAACAACTTTGTTTGAGGTAAATAGGTTAACAACTTTGTTTGAGGTGATAGGCAAAATAAACTTTAGACTGTATCACAGATGTACATGAGCTGGTTCAATGCAGCTATATATCTTAATGTGAATATAGTCGTTTTAGAAGAGCACGTTTGTTAGTAACTTATGTAATCTCTCACCTGAACAAGGCTATGGGAAAGACACAGATGACGAAGAAGATGGAGTTGTAGACCAACATCATCATGGTCAGTGCCACTTCTCGTGCAGACACAGTGCCACTGGTTCCCATAGCCTTGTTCAGGTGAGAGATTACATAAAGTTACTAACAAACGTGCTCTTCTAAAACGACTATATTCACATTAAGATATATAGCTGCATTGAACCAGCTCATGTACATCTGTGATACAGTCTAAAGTTATTTTGCCTATCACCTCAAACAAAGTTGTTAACCTATTTACCTCAAACAAAGTTGTTAACCTATTTATAAAAGGCCATCAATTGCACTTTAAGGAGTACAATGAAGAGGACAACATTCTGCTTGGCTGTGATGACAAGTCAAGAATAAATGACAGAGCAAGAAAGCTAGAATTGTTTTTTTTAATTTATGCCAAAGTACATGTACTCTAGAACATAGGGTGCAAGTAACATGTATTTTAATGAAGAACACGGAGCAGACGAATACATGATTTCACCATTATGTCTTCCGATGACACACAACAGGCATAACGCAAATGCAGATACAATGCAAGCGCAGAACATGGTGCTTCCCAGCTCACAATTAGCATGAACAATGATTTATGTCAGATGTTTGTTTCGTCAACAGATAAAACTCAACAATTAACCCAGCCAAAGTGTCAGACCTCTACATTGTCCTTCCTTGGGTTCTTTTTCTCTCATTTATGAACTCTTCTTGGGAGTTCTTTTTTCTGCTGAACAATGCTGGACTCTCATTTATGAACCTCTTCTTGGAGTTCTTTTTCTGCTGAACAATGCTGAACTCTCATTTATGAACCTCTTCTTGGAGTTCTTTTTCTGCTGAACAATGCTGAACTCTCATTTATGAACCTCTTCTTTTGAGTTCTTTTTCTCTCATTTATGAACTTCTTCGTTGAGTTCTTTTTCTCTCAGTTATGAACTTCTAAGATAGTAGAACCATTGGAATACTGACAGTGTCAAGCAAAAAAGACCTGCTGAAGCTTACAAAGTGTACAGCGATGTGTATAAATATTAATATTAAACAGCTGTTACCCAGTGCTCCAGTAGTGTAACTGGACGATAATGGGGAAATTGAAGACTCCGTCACCTTCTGAGAAACAGTTGACAATTTAAAGACAATGCAAAAAAAAAAAAAAAAGAAGAAGAAGAAGAAGAAGTAGTTCAGGGTTTCGTGGACACATTTCTAACAGATTACAGGTTAATGCAGAACTTGTATCAATAGAAATGACGAAAAAATCTACCCCGATACAAATGTTCAGATAAGCAATGTAATGAATATTGAAATCTGTCCCAGATGAAATACGTAGCTTTGAAAAGGGAAATCCAGTAGAGATGAGCGGACATGAGAAATAATTCTTCTGTACTAAGTGCGTCGCAACCTTCATTGTTTCTGCTAGCGGAAGGTTAGTAGTACCAGCAAGCCACAACTTGTTTCTTATGTAAAGTGTTCAGTAGGCTTGCTACAGGAAACTTGCAAAATCGAATAGAGCCTCTTGCAAATATCAAACGTGTCTCATAAAAAAAAAAGTGAAAGCCTAACCTGATTAATGTCGATTGTGTTAACAATCAAGGCCATTAAGAACAGTTTAGCATATGGTAGGCTGATAAGTCAACTGTTTTGAAATCTAAAATTATTCCAACAACCGTGAAAGGATGAGACTTATTTCGCTCTAGTCTTTAATGGAAACTTATTTTCCTAGCAGTACAGAAAAAATTACCGATAATCAACACACAGGTGTTCTAAATGTAATTGACCCACGGCATCTACATGATTCTGTGTTCATTTGCTGACTGTGCATTATTGTTTGTTTGCTGTCAAGTCTTCAAATTCTCCAGCATCTTTTTGTCAGAGTGCACGACAGTTCAGGGGTGCTGCAGATGTAAACTGCGAGTTTCAAACTCTACGCTTGATAACATTATCAATCCGTTAAAGATGAGATGCCTCCTTGAAAAGTATCTGTCGAGTGCAATAGGTAAGGTGAGCCAATCTGGTAACTCAGGCAGATGAATTTAGTTCGTCTCAAACGTTAAGTAAGGACACTTGAAAAAAAAAGTAGACAAGTGGGTCGAGTGGTGTGGCATTTGACACTGTAACTGATGTGTGGGCAGGGTGGTGTGACTGTTGACATTGTAACTGATGTGTGGGCAGGGTGGTGTAACTGTTGACACTATGACTGATGTGTGGGCAGGGTGGTGTGACTGTTGACACTATGACTGATGTGTGGACAGGGTGGTGTGGCTGTTGACACTATGACTGATGTGTGGGCAGGGTGGTGTGGCTGTTGACACTATGACTGATGTGTGGGCAGGGTGGTGTGGCTGTTGACACTGTAACTGATGTGTGGGCAGGGTGGTGTGGCTGTTGACACTGTAACTGATGTGTGGGCAGGGTGGTGTGGCTGTTGACACTGTAACTGATGTGTGGGCAGGGTGGTGTGGCTGTTGACACTGATGTGTGGGCAGGGTGGTGTGACTGTTGACACTGTAACTGATGTGTGGGCAGGGTGGCATGCCCGTTCGTGCCGGAGATGAATGCGGGACGAAGTCAACAGAACCTGTATTTCATGTGCATCTGGTTCTTAGACATGTTTACCTACGTCAACGCCACCTTCAACATGGCCATCTACTACACCATGGGGTCCCGCTACAGACAGACCTTCTGGCAGCTGATGACGTGCAGGGGACACAGGAAGGACTGCCGCCGCAAAGACCAGAAGACCACCAAAATCCTCTCTGTCACCTCTAGCCTCCATACGTCAATAATTACGACGTTTCTATGAGACAGCCAGCAGTACACAGCTGGTAGGCGTTCGGTTTCACAAGACAAAGATATTGGGCGAAAGACACCCCGAGAACCTGATAACAGAAAACTATTTGTCATACTGAAGCTGAAATATGCAAGCTGAACAGTGTACAGCAGTCACAAACTGGTGATAGTATAAGGTGTTCAACAATTCGGACAACTTGGTAAATAAAGACGCAAGTAAAGACATGATATGGTGTTCATCCATTGGTGTAGCCTCTTGAGTTTGTTTTGACGCTTAGACACAACTGTCAACTAGCTAGCTAAATAAGCCAACACACAACTTAAAAAAAAACGGACACACACACCAACAACCAAATAAAAAGACAATGAGTTATAATACGAAAGGGCGATTACAGGATGAAATCAACGTGAACTTAAATGGGTAATAATGATCAGGGCGATTAGAGGATGACACAAACGTGAACTTAATGAGTTATACTGATTAGGACGATTAGAGGATGAAAATAAACGTGAACTTAACGCGTTATAATAAGCAAAAGGGCCATTAGAGGATGGCATAAACGTGAACTCAATGACTTATAATAAGAAAGGACGATTAGAGGATGAAATAAACGTAAACTCAATGAACCAAATCAACCGGAAATTATAGCACGTTTGAGATCTGCAGGGTAGCATCCCAAAAAATGTGTGTGTGCATTTCATTTACGTCACACGCTGTTTGAAAGTCCGATAGGAAAAGGCTTGAGATACAAGAACGAAGATTTCTTACCGCAAAATTCCAAACAGCCTTGAGGTCATGGGTCAATCTTAAGGAGACTGCTTTATCAATGTGCAGTGACATTCCATGTATGCTACAGACATCGGAACATGGGGACGAGCAACCGGTTTAAAAGACAGGGATGTCTTCACCTTTTGGCTTCTTTGGGTTTGACTTGCCTGTCGTCGTTCACGGCAATACAAACAAAATAGCAAATAACCGTCAAGTTCCGATCATTTTCTGAAAGGAATAATCGGCAGAAAAAAGGGATACCCATGGAGGAGAGAGCTGAGAATAGTCAAAGGCGACAACAGATGGATCTCAGAATCTTGAAAACTCGCCATACGTTTTCCTTTGATTTTTAGATTGTATGACAACATGGACACACACACACACACACACACTGACAACATGGACACACACACACACACACACACACACACACACACACACACACGTATGCGCGCGCGCGCGAATATGTGATGACAATACTGACTCCACCACCAATTGAGTAAGTATGTACTGTACTGAAATATGCACCATAATGAAAATATATGCACATAGGAGAAGAGAGAGAGAGAGAGAGAGAGAGAGAGAGAGAGAGAGAGAGAGAGAGAGAGAGAGAGAGAGAGAGAGAGAGAGAGAGAGAGAATCTAAGTTGGTAACAGGGGCAAGTTATATTATTATTATTATTATTATTATTATTATTATTATTATTATTAATGTCATCACTATTACTATTATGATTATTATCATTACTATTATGATCATTATCATCATCGTCATTATCATTATATAATTATTATTCTGATCGTTATATTGTTATTATCATTGTTATTATTATCATCATTAGCATCATCATCAGTATTGTTGTGACAACCTCTGCGTCCCATTACTGAATTCCAAACGAAAACTTTAACCTTTCTACAATTTTGAGCTAGTTTTAGATTTGCAGTCTTTCACCACTGGGACCACTCTGTCCCCAAATGACTGTGGCTTCTCTCTCGTCCGGTGAGTATCACAACAGTTTTTTTTGCCAGAGTCGATCAAGATGGCCTTGACTACTCTCATGCTATAGTTTGCTATTGATTAGATATTGAGTGACAGACCCAAGCCTACGCTCTTGGCGTATGAACTTGACAAAATCTGCACCAGCACACGGCATCCCTTGCTCTGCTTGAAAATGGTCCCAATCCGCTTTCATTATTTGAGTTAGAATGGCTTGGATTTCATGAAAGTGTAACACTGCTACGTTTATACCTATTTCACTCTCTTTATTTTGAAGTACGTCGCACAGCTTTCTTTTTTTAATTTAATTCAAACAAACCAAAGAGCGAATACGAAAACCAACGTCTAAAATGACGACGGATATTATGTTCAATCGTGTTGCAGGATGCGCCTGGTTTTCTGAGAAAATATTTTAGCCAAACTCTGACTTGCCCGGAACATGAAAAAAAGGCACAGTATCAAGTCTACAGGACGGCAGTTCACATAGCAGTGTTTGAGATTATATTTGAGTAAGGAACCAACGGCTTTTTTCCAATGTCGGTATATTTAATTGTTACAGATAGTGTGCGGTGCGTGTGTTACTATCTGACTCTTACCTGAAAACGTTTGGATACGTGTACGTCATTTTTCACATACCCACAGCACACGAACATAGATAGCCGGGCAAAACAGTTACGTTTCTTCCTTTTTCTTTTGCTGCCTGAATCATCAAATCACAACAAAACACATGATACACAATAAACAAAAACACGCCACCACCATCAAGAGCGCGCAACAGCACTAGGTACTATACTGACATATCAAACTTTTTTTTTTTTTTTTTTAATCTCTTGCGCAGGCCAAGCTGGCACCCACAGCGGCGTCACCACAGGCAGTCTATGCACTTGGCCGCGTCGGGCCCGAGTCGCACAGTTCTCACACAGTACTGAAACCACTCATGGAAGCAGTTCATGGAGTCCTTCAAGGGACTCCCACACGACAGAAGAAACACACGTCGTCGTCCCGACGGAGAACTCTGAAGCCTTTAACACACACCATGTCTGCTGACCACTCGGTCAGCCTCTCCATATCTCTCTGGATGGAGACAGCGGCTGGGCACGGGCTGCACCCCACACCTGGTTGGCAGTCAGCTCCAGGTCGGACACGGAGCTTCACTGACACCTGGGGGAAACTGACCACCAACGAGGACCTGCCTTCGGTCTTTCTTAAGGCTCTCTGGCGATGTTTCTGTGCCGGCAACTCTGTAGAGACTGAAGGGAAATCCTCGCTCACCCGGCTGACACAAAACGCAGGTGAGCAGCTGCCAGGTAGACGGATCAGCCGGTGAACAGGTAAACTTGTGCCTGTCCGGAGTGTCCCTACAATTTGGTCCGTCACATTAATTGTGCTGATTTTCAACATAACGGCGTTACTTTTTGTCACGACGAATCTCTCTTTGCTCGTTATTTGGAATCAGTTTAATTCGTTTATGTTACGGATGGTGATTGCTGTGTGTATGATTGTCTGACTCCCACTTTCAAAAGTTTGGATGCGTTCGACGATTATTCCCTACACACACACACACACACACACCACACACTATACGAATATGAATAGCCAGAGAACATACAAGTCTTTTTTCTTTATATGCTGTATGAACCATCAAAGCATTATAAACACATATCATCATAAACCATTAGTATATATTGATAGGCACAAAATCAACACACTCAACACAGCGTGCAGATCAATATTTTACATTAAAACTAAGGTATCAATACACAGGGAGCTTTAAACCGTCAGATGTCAATATATCGTATCACATATTATATCATTATAATTTGTCTCATACAGAGGGAGCTTTAACTGTCAGTTATCAATACACAGGGAGCTTTAACCGTCAGATGTCAATATATCGTATCACATATTATATCATTATAATTTGTCTCATACAGAGGGAGCTTTAATTGTCAGTTATCAATACACAGGGAGCTTTAACCGTCAGATGAATATGTCGTATCATTATAATTCATGACAATACACAGGGAGCTTTAACCGTCAGATATCAATGCACATGGAGCTTTAACCGTCAGATATCAACACACAAGGAGCTTTAACCGTCGGATATTAATACACAAGGAGCTTTAACCGTCGGATATCAATACACAGAGAGTTTTAACCGTCAGATATCAATACACAGGGAGCTTTCACCGTCGGATATCAATACACAGGGAGCTTTAACCGTCAGATATCAATACACAGGGAGCTTTAACCGTCAGATATCAATACACAGGGAGCTTTAAACCGTTGGATATCAATACACAGGGAGCTTTAACCATCAGATATCAATACACAGGGAGCTTTAACCGTTGGACATCAATACACAGAGAGCTTTAACCATCAGATATCAATACACAGGGAGCTTTAACCATCAGATATCAATACACAGGGAGCTTTGACCGTTGGATATCAATACACAGGGAGCTTTAACCATCAGATATCAATACACAGAGAGCTTTCACCGTTGGATATCAATAAACGGGCAGCTTTCACCGTTGGATATCAATACACATCGAGCTTTAACCGTCAGATATCAATACACATGGAGCTTTAACCATCAGATATCAATACACAGGGAGATTTACCATTGGATATCAATACACAGGGAGCTTTAACCGTCAGATATCAATACACATGAAGCTTTAACCATTGGATATCAATACACATGGAGCTTTAGCCGTCAGATATCGATACACATGGAGCTTTAACCGTCGGATATCAATACACAGGGAGCTTTAACCGTCAGATATCAAAACACAGGGAGCTTTAACCGTCAGATATCAATACACAGGGAGCTTTAACCGTCAGATATCAATACACAGGGAGCTTTAACCTTCCGATATCAATACACGTGGAGCTTTAACCGTCAGATATCGATGCACATGGAGCTTTAACCGTCAGATATCAATACACAGGGAGATTTCACCGTCAGATATCAATACACATGGAGCTTTAACCGTTGGATATCAATACACGGGCAGCTTTCACCGTTGGAGATCAAATACACAAGGAGCTTTAACCGTCAGATATCAATACACAGGGAGCTTTAACCGTTGAATATCAATACACAGGGAGCTTTAACTGTTGGATATCAATACACAGGGAGCTTTAACCGTTGGATATCAATACACAGGGGGCTTAACTGTCAGGTATCAATACACAGGGAGCTTTAACCGTTGGATATCAATACACAAGGAGCTTTAACCGTCGGATTAATACACAGGGAGCTTTAACCGTCGGATATCAATACACAAGGAGCTTTAACCGTCGGATATCAATACACAAGGAGCTTTAACCGTTGGATATCAATACACAGGGAGCTTCAACCGTCGGATATCAATACACAGGGAGCTTTACCGTTGGATATCAATACACAGGGAGCTTTACCGTCGGGTATCAATACACAGGGAGCTTTCACCGTTGGATATCAATACACAGGCAGCTTTCACCGTTGGATATCAATATATTATATAATATATCAGATATAATTCATCTTAATACACAGGGAGCTTTAACTGTCAGATATCAATATATCTCACACATAATATTAGTATCATTCATCTCACTACACAGGGAGCTTTAACCATCAGATATCAATACATATCACATATCATATCAGTATAATTCATCTCACTACACAAGGAACTTTTTACCGTCAGTTATCAATATATCATGTTATATATCATGTTATTATGATTCATCGCAATCTCAGCAATCAAAGACACGGTCCATATACTCGGCTGCACCGAGCCCAAGTTACAGTCTATAGCACCAAACCAGGGTACCCACACTGCCAGCAGAGCCCAAGTTACAGTCTATAGCACCAACCAGGGTATCCACACTGCCAGCAGAGCCCAAGTTACAGTCTATAGCACCAACCAGGGTACCCACACTGCCAGCAGAGCCCAAGTTACAGTCTATAGCACCAGCCAGGGTACCCACACTGCCAGCAGAGCCCAAGTTACAGTCTATAGCACCAACCAGGGTACCCACACTGCAAGCAGAGCCCAAGTTACAGTCTATAGCACCAACCAGGGTACCCACACTGCCAGCAGAGCCCAAGTTACAGTCTATAGCACCAACCAGGGTACCCACACTGCAAGCAGAGCCCAAGTTACAGTCTATAGCACCAACCAGGGTATCCACACTGCAAGCAGAGCCCAAGTTACAGTCTATAGCACCAACCAGGGTACCCACACTGCCAGCAGAGCCCAAGTTACAGTCTATAGCACCAGCCAGGGTACCCACACTGCCAGCAGAGCCCAAGTTACAGTCTATAGCACCAACCAGGGTACCCACACTGCAAGCAGAGCCCAAGTTACAGTCTATAGCACCAGCCAGGGTACCCACACTGCCAGCAGAGCCAAGTTACAGTCTATAGCACCAACCAGGGTATCCACACTGCAAGCAGAGCCCAAGTTACAGTCTATAGCACCAACCAGGGTACCCACACTGCAAGCAGAGCCCAAGTTACAGTCTATAGCACCAACCAGGGTACCCACACTGCAAACAGAGGAGCCCAAGTTAGAGTCTATAGCACCAACCAGGGTACCCACACTGCCAGCAGAGCCCAAGTTACAGTCTTTAGCACCAACCAGGGTACCCACACTGCAAGCAGAGCTCAAGTTACAGTCTATAGCACCAACCAGGGTATCCACACTGCAAACAGAGCCCAGGTTACAGTCTCTATAGCACCAACCAGGGTACCCACACTGCAAGCAGAGCCCAAATTGCAGTCTATAGAACCAACCAGGGTACCCACACGGCAAGCAGAGCCGCCCACGAACATAGTTTTGAACTGAAGACCCACAGGGTACAGTAAAGTACAACGCACTACCCACGAACACAGTTGAATTGAAGATCCACGGAGTAAGTACGGCGCACTACCGACGAACACAATTGAATTGTTGACCTACAGGGTACAGCAACTACGACGCACTACCGACCTGGCGGTCAGCTTCTCTACGTCACTTGACGAAGACAACAACGAGGAACAACAACAAATACAGTCTTAGGCCGGACTCCGGGTCTCACCGTTTTTGTTTTTTTTTTTTCCCCTTCAGTCCAACAGAGCTCAACGATCTGTCCTCATCTCTCGCTTCCCTCTGCACAAGTCACACAGTCACCCTGCAGTGGATTCCCTCCCACTGCTACGTGCTTGGCAATGAGACTGCTGTCTCCCTGGCAAGGAGGGCACTACGAAGGAGCAGATGGACAGATCTACCAGCTTTCCTGAATCCAGGACCACCATTAAGGGCATGCTGCAGAAACAAGTGGAAGCAGCAACATCCACGCCACAACAGAGCGGACCGTACTACCTGGTGACTTGACGAGAGCAGGTAGTCATTTTCAGGCTCAGGACAGGCCACAACCGCCTGAAACACCACCTATTCATTAAACTCCGCATCGGCAACACAGAGCAGTGCCCCTGCAGAACAGGCA
>JADBJO010028752.1:15000-19781 GCA_016801955.1 Conus betulinus | reverse complement strand
ACCCAATAAACACTGGTTTGTCCAACTTACACACGTTTTCTTCATCATAATGCCAACAGGTTGGGATTAAATTGTCTGAAGTCCTGGTAGTTAGGTTTGGAGACTAGTTTTTAATTGCCTGTTTTTCTTTTGTAACCAATCTTACATCTTTACGTTTGTGTGGGTTCTCCATCGTCTTGCCAAAACACAGCTGTTGTTCATTAGTTTAAAAAAAGTCTTTTCTGAAGCGTCAGTGGATTTAGTTCTTAGATCGGTGTTCTTCATGATGTATGGTTTCATAAAGGGGCTCTTGGTCAAAAGCAATTATTCTGTGAACAGCAGTAAGTTTTAGTCCGTGACTCAAGTAAAACTGTAATAGTCTGTAATGGCAAACATACCCAGTCTTGTTACGAAGATTGGGCACAGTTTTGCTGGTTCTGTGGGGGTCATTTTTAGGCTTTCTGCAGCTAGCGGATAATCATTATGGAGGTCATGCAATTCTTCAGATATTCTAAGTCTACTTCTAAATTAGTCCTATTGGGTGGTCGGGTGAAAGCTTTGACAGCATACCTAACACAGCATCAACCTGATGAGGCCCTGTGTACATTGTAAAGTTTCTTAGTGGCAGTGTCTGACTCATGACTCGCCCCATACAGATTGTTAGCGTCTAAATACATTAGATAGTTCGATGGTTTTAGTGGGGTCATAATCATCTAAATACTTATTGTTGGCTTTGCAGTAAGGATGCGAGGCCATGCTGATGCCACCTCTCAACCCACGTTCAATCATCTGGAGTGTAGCCAGATCAGATGTTAAGTCAATCTGGATGTTAGTGAATTTTAAGAAGGCGTCCCAGAAAAGCCCGGGAGCAGAGATGAAATGCGATGAGTCTAGACTATAATGTTTCATGCATGTAGATCTGTAGTTTTCAAAGACATCAGCCAATAAACACACGTCAGCCATTAAATATTGATCATGATTGTTTGGCAGTGTAATTTCTGTCCAGGCTTTCTGCGCATATTCATAATCAGTCTGTATGCCTTTGCCTGTAAGACGGCTGTAAAAGTCTTCTTTATGCGGCAGCGCTGGCTCATCAAACTTGTCCCACGAGTCCATGTATTCAAAAGGGTAGACACCTTTACGTACTAGAGAAGGGTCAAAATAGTTCTTAGTTATTGGATACTCATCTAGTGAACCTGCTAACTTATCCAAACTCCCCATCAGATGTTGAGCAGAGTCATAGAAGGATAAACAATCTAGGGTGAAGGTCATATACTTTTCTGATGACTGAGCAATGCAGCTAACTTTCTTATATTCGGAAAGCTTGCATAATAAAATGAGAGTCGTCGCCCCTTAAGTTATGAAAGAAGATAGGCAGTTTCCATGTCTTGGGGTCAACCTTAAGTTGAAGATTGCAAATGCTGTGTGCTGCCCCTCTGAATTTGCCAGTAATGTGATCATGGTCCCTGACGGAGGCATCCTTAACAGAGGCATCGGATAATTCTTTGTTACAAATCCAACAGTGAGTGGCTGATTTATAATGTTCTTCGTCTTCAGGAGTCATAATAATGTCTGAGAGATTCAGCTGATTGGAGAAGCGATTGCGAATCTGTTTCATGTGTTGTAAGAATCTGCTGACTGCATCTTTACCTCTGTAAATTTCTGGTTCTGTGTGTTTGCCATCTGACCTAACAACAATAAAAGCATAGAGCAAATCTGATGGTTGGTTAATAAGGCTGTTTTTGGTTGTTCGAGTTGTTGCGGGCCATAGTACTGTGGCAAGATTGATTCAAAGTCAGCATAAACAACGTATGGGTTCATCTGCATTTTGTGAATGTTTTCAAAACTAAATGTAGACCCCGGCGGAGGCACAGCAAGTTTGGTTTACAATCTACAAAACTTTTACAATGATTCTTATGTTTAACAGCGGCTTCTATAGTGGGGATTCTAACCAGACACTTTCTACAAATCTCTTCTTTAGACATATCCTTCGTAGTATAGGCTAACAGTCTGCTGATTGATCTGATTAATTCATAATGACTCTTCGGACCTTCTGTAAACAGTATCAAGTCTATATAATTGTTAAATGGGTCACCAAACGTGGGGGCTTTTGGAGAGATCCTTAGAGGCTGCAGATTGTCTGCTACAGACCATGTGTATACGCTTACAGTGATTGGTGGGTTTTGTTCTTCAAACCGACTTATATACTTTCTATACTGACTGGGAAGGTTATGTTATGGAAGTTCAGCTGCTGTCTGTATTGTTCATACTTGGAGACTCTGTCGGCGTGCTTATTAACCGGATGTAAATGCGCCAAACGCACCACATGAAACACAGGTTGTCAGAATTTTGGATGTTTAAGACTGCCCGTTTTAACACTAACTCTCTTGGGAGAGGAAGGTAAGAATTGCCAACCATAGGATAGTATTTTGTTTGTTTTTAATCTGATCTCAAGGACGGTTCCTTCAGACCAGCCAGAGCCGCGCAATTTTGCCTCTTCACTTGCATGATTAAACTGTGTAAACATATAATCAGCCCAATCAGAATTAAAGTCACGATAGCTAATAACTTCTTATGTTTAGTCGAAACCCAGACTTCCAGATTATTATTGTCGGGCGTTATATAATCAATCAGAACAACTAACATCACTTTCACCGGTGTGGGTGATTTGAAGAAACTATTTTTAGGTATTTTACTAATAGCATGTGTCACGCTTTCATGAACGTTTGTGGGGTTAATAATATCCATGTCTACTTCACTAAACATATTGCCTAATTGATCATTGCTATCAAAAGTCATCTCCTCCTTGCTTTTGGGGCTTCATTTTTTTAACCCAGAATATATAGGTAATACAAAAAATAATTGATCAAAAAGCAAAAAAAAAAAAAAAAAAAATTCGGCGGACATTTTTATTCGTTTAAATCTGATTTTAGTCGTAAACATTGATCAGGATCGAAGCGAATAGTTATTCCTTTGGGGTCAATGGAAACAGATTAGCTTCTTCAGGGGCCATACTATCAAGTAAAATGGCAAGCAACTTTATAACTGGTTGAGGCCAAGAATCTGGGATTGTACTGATGGCAGCCTTTACGCTTTCTCGTATATCTGCGCGTACAAAAAGATCTGTGATTAAATCATCAAACACTCTTCAACTCTTCTCCGTTAGCCCCCAACCTCCTCTCGAACTCCAAGAAGTCGAATATGTCTCTAAGCTTTGCAGTTACTTCGGGCTTCATTTTTTTTAAAACCCAGATTAAAAACACATAAATTAAAAAAATTAGTAACCCGTTTCCTCTTGTTTTGCAAAGAAAAGGGTGAATAATACAATCAATTGCGCGGCAGCGAGCATAACACAATCAATAGTGCGCGTGTAGTGTGGAGTGGAGGGCGGGGGAGGGCGGGTGGGTGAGGTGGGGGGAGGCTGGGTCTGCAGGAGTTACCTCCCTTAGTATTTAGTTTTGGCCCTGTTGAGAGCCTTTGTAGTCAGTTGGTGTATTTTTAACTCTTTTGTAGGTCAACTGGCCGCAGAGGCCGGGCGACCCAGTTAAGGCAGGAGTTGTTTCCCTTGGCTGACGTATTTTTAGCCCTGTTGAGGACCTTTTTAGGTCAACTGGCCGCAGAGGCCGGGTGGCCTAGTTAAGGCAGCAGTTGGTTCCCTTGGCTAGTATGATTTCTTCACAGCCCGCATTGCTAGCCAGAACACCACAATTCCATCAGTCGTCTACACAGCATGGGTTCAATCAAAATTTTGTTTTTCACATAATTCTCCCATAACACTTTTGGATTAGATTTTTGGAGAACAGTTATTTGCTCTCTCAAGACAATGGCCTAAACACAAAGCATGCTGAAGAGTTTTGTTTTCGCTGGCCTTGATCGCAAAACCAGCTTTCAGTAAAACGGGAGTAAATTCATCTTTTTGCTCGTCTGAATACACAGAAAAATCAGTCTGGCTTCAATGCGAACTAACATTCACTAAGCCTCTTGTGAAGACAATCCATGGCCTCTTGTGAAGACAATCCCGCTTCTAGGCTTGACTCCGCCATTTTTCAATACAGCAGCGCTAACACGTCTTCACTCGTAGGCAGTCGGCAAAAGTATGAGGTCTGGGTGGATGCTGGTTTGGTGCCCAGCAAAAACCGATGTAATAGGCCCTGACGATGGTTTAAAAGTGCGCACGTGACAGCTCAGACCACCCGTGATGATTAATAATGTAGTAGCTGCAGACCTCCTGTGCAGCGAGGCGTGCAAGGCAGTTGCAGCAACCAATATTGATTGAGGCCAGTCTGGGGCAGGACTGTTAAGCCATATTAATTTTAAATGTTTTATACTGATTTATAAACCAGAGAGAATGTCAATATCTTTGTTCAAGCTCACCCAGTTTTATTTTGCGCTACGAACCCCACTTTAAGTCATTAAGTTCAAGTTTTGGGGGGTTTTGCTTATTTTTTTTGTTTGCAAAAATGGGTGTATTTTTTTTTAGCAAAAAACGACAATAAGTTGAAGAGATTAATGTGAAAAAGGGGGGTTTGTGGGCAAAATAAAACTGGGTGGGGTTGAACAAAGATATTGACATTCTCTCAAACTGGGTTGGATGGGCGGAAAGGTAAATTAGGGATTATTACATTAATAAGAGTTTTTTTTTTCTAATTTATTATTAAGAGATTTGCAGGTTAATTATTGATTATGTTAAATACAATAGTAGTATCAGCTAGACTACTTAGCATAGTTTATTACAATTGAAATAAAAGAAATAGCAGATGATAACAAAGATGTTTTAGATACTTAGGAATTGTGCCTCAGAA
>JADBJO010028752.1:0-12500 GCA_016801955.1 Conus betulinus | reverse complement strand
AGACAGCAGACGTCAGACGTTACAAACAACAGACGTTACAGACAACAGACGTTACAGGCAATAGACGTTACAGACATCAGACGTTACGGACAACAGACGTTACATACAACAGACGTTACAAACAACAGGCGTTACAGATAACAGACGTTACAAACAACAAAATCAGGCGTTACAGACAACAGACATCAAGCGTTAAAGACAACAGGCCTTACAGATAACAGACATCAAGCTTTACAGACAGCAGACATTAGGCGTTACAGACAACAGACGTTACAAACAACAGACGTCACAAACAACAGACATTAGGCGTTACAGACAACAGACGCTACATACAAAGAACGGACATCAGGCGTTACAGACAACAGACGTTACAAACAACGGACATCAGGCGTTACAGACAACAGACGTCAGAGATAACAGACATCAGACCTTACAAACAACAGAAAATCAGACGTTACAGATATCAGACGTCTAAGACTGTTGACTTTTGACCTGTTCCCGAGACCGGGAACGTCCCTGAAATGTACGAAAGAGAATACCACCTGTCACATGGAAGAAAGAGAATACTACCTGTCACATGGAAGAAAGAGAATACCACCTGTCACATGGAAGAAAGAGAATACCACCTGTCACATGGAAGAAAGAGAATACCACCTGTCACATGGAAGAAGTGAGATGTTCCACAAGCCGATCGATCTAACCTCACCAGACTGAGGCAAGTCGAAGCATTGCTTCAGCGAAGCGTCCCTTTTCTGCTCATGAATGGGTTTATCCGGTGTCACATCCAAGACATCTGAGAACTCAGACAAAGCTTTCCTCTCAACCACATGCTTGTTTCTCGCACATGTGACTGCCTCCAAAGAAAACAAAACAGCTTCTGCATCACACCTCACCGAATCATCCACACCAGGGATACTCCCAAGGATAACATCAGCAACCGGAGCCTCCAGCACACAACAGCTCTAGACAGATATGGAGACTTGATCCGAACTTCAGCCAACTGTAACTCCCCAACACGACCACCAAACGACACATACTTGACCGACTTTCCAAGATGCTGATCCTCTTTCACCAGTCGCTTGCGAACACATTATGCAGTAGCTCCTGTGTCTCGCAACAGCGAACAAGACTCACCTTTCACTGAACCAGACTCCAGGTGTAACTTACCCGTGAACTCTTGAACGGCCGAACACACCACTGCTGCACTTTCCGAAAGCTGCTGTTCTGGATCTCCAACATCCTCCCAAACTACTGCTGGTTGCCTATAGCGCTGACGAAACGTGCAACAACCCTTGGGTGACTGAGGGTGCACACTCCACATGGATCCTTTCCAGACTTCCATGGACAAGTGTTACACTTGTGATCAAACTTGCCACATAATTAGCAAGTGGACCTGCCTGAACTGTTTCCCACCACCAACTGGATTACCATAACCACCTCGAACCACCTGTACCCTGACCACGGCCTCCATTAGAGAAACCACCACGATCCACATTTCGACCTTGGAAAGCACGATTGCATCTGTAACTACCTCGAGGAAAAGGTCGTTGCTGCCATCCAGAACCTTGAGAAAAGGAGCAATTTCCCTGACCATAATAGTCTGCAGACTGCAGGTTCTCGACTTTGTTCACTGAACCACTGTTGCTTCACCCTTACGAGAAAGTGTCTTAATAGAATGAGCACGCAAATACGACTCTGCATTCTTGAAGCCCTTTTGATCCTTCTCACACAAGCAAGTGACAACAATGAGGACGATGATGATGGAGATGAATCGCCTACAACTTTTACCGAGTAACCCAGCGTTCAGTATATCATCTACAATACTACTTACATATTATCACTGACCGGATTTGAATTGGCTTCGGCAATCTCATATAAAGCACATTACATGCATAAAACTTCTATGAACATTGATCGGCAATAATACAGACAAAAAGAATGATAGACAGGTAGGTAGGTAGGTAGGTAGGTGGATAGACTGATGAGCGATTAACGGGGCAGACAGATTATGAGTAGGTCGAGAGACAGAAAAGTACAGTAATGAGAGAGAGAGAGAGAGAGAGAGAGAGAGAGAGAGAGAGAGAGAGAGAGAGAGAGAGAGAGAGAGAGAGAGAACACACGCATAAGATAAGCAGTTAAAGACAGCAAGAGTCAGAGACAGATTCCTGATAGAATCGCATTGGGACGGTCATCAATAAATAAATACATAAATGAATATATATATATATATATATATATATATATATATAAATACATACATACATACATACATATAAATTAAAGGCGCAAAGCATAGTCCGAAATGAGTTTTTTTTTAAACTGCAAACTTAAACATGTAGCTATATACAAAATACACAACTATTCCCTCCATAAGAGTTGAACTTTATATGCACTTTTATTCAGAGGTGGGGGATGGGGAGATAACTCTAGACTGTTCTGAATGCGCTATTTCCTGATAGATACTCTAGACTGTTCTGAATGCGCTATTTCCTCTGTCTAGTTGACCACATACTGATTTAAAAAGGAAAAAAAAAAAAAGCGCCAGTCATTCCGTCTCGTTAACCACACACTGATGCCTCCACCCCCACCACTACCCCTCCCCCCATACAAAAAAAGCTGGCAATAAATTTGGAACAAGAGAAATACTAACTAGATGCAACTCATTGCACTTCAAGCAAAAGGACGTGAATCGGACCGTTCAGGTCGATTAGATGGGGAAGACTAACAGACTCTCAGAGAATGTCAAAAAAAAGAGGATATTCCTAGCACGGCAAGGCAAGCCAAAGCAAGGCAAGCCAAAGCAAGGCAAGCCAAAGCAAGGCAAAAAAGCAAGGAAAGGTAAAGCAAGGCAAAGCAATGCATAGCAAGGGAAGGTAAAGCAAGGGAAGGTAAAGCAAGGGAAGGTAAAGCCAGGCAAGGCAAGGGTAAGGCAAGGCAAAGCAAGGTGTGTCGGATGTGCTGTTTTCATCATCACACTGTTGCTTTGTTAGAAAAGTAGTTACAGACTCATAATCAAAAACTTACTTGGAGAAGAAACCTATATTCTTATTTATGTTGCTTTGTTATTCTGTTGTAACATTACCTGTTGATCTGAATAACATTACCTGTTGATCTGAATTGCATTGTATGAAATACTATATATATGATCATTAGTCTTTGCCCACTATATTTGAAGTTATCAGTCTGTTGTCATGTTTACAGAGATGGAAGTGGTGACTGTGTGAATGGAAGTGTGTGATTGGGAAACATGTAGAACACGCACATACATACACGCACACTTTAAATCTTCTTTACCCTGTTTTTTTTTTTCCATTCCTTTTAAAGAGTCACCTTTGAACCCCCTTTTGTAACATTGGTGACCCCTTGTTTCTGTCCTGTCGCCCCTGTTTCTACTCTGTTCTGTGAAGACACCTACACGCACTTCCCTCAGTGTGAATGTTGTTTTGTCTGTTCACTAGCGATTATCCCGTCTCCAGCGCCACATGGCACTGCCTTGTATAGTTCCGACAGTACGAGGTTCTAGCTACCTACTTCTCTCTTTGCTTTTTTTTTTTTTTATTTTCCTCTCTTGGTTATTTCTCACTTCTTTTTCTGCTATCTTGGGTCGATTTAACCACAATGGTTTTCTTTTAGGATCCTTTTCATCTTTTGTGTTGTGAGCAAGGCAACAATATATGTACTTCTAAAGATGTGATGTTGGTTATTTTCTTAAATTTAGCTACGTTATGAAGTAATTGTGTGTAAAAGTGGGAGTGTGATGTAACACACACACACACACACACACACACACACACACACACACACACACACACACACACACACACACACACACACACACACATTTACACACACACACACACACACACACATATATATATATATATATATATATATATATAGAGAGAGAGAGAGAGAGAGAGAGAGAGAGAGAGAGAGAGAGAGAGAGAGATCGGAGACTTTCTCCCACTTGCAGACTATAAGCTTCCTGAAGGTTCATTTTGAGAAGCATTTAATATTCCCTATTCACCCACTCAAGCACATACTGTTAGGCAGAATCATCTACCACTGCAGATATGTATGCTTAACTCCCCTTATTTCTTCAATCTAAGACATAAAAACAAGCTTTGTTTATAATTCAATGTTTCTTTGCAGTCATTGCAACACCAAGCTGCTCTGTAAGTTGCTGGAATGATGCTCGGTACCTATCCTTGGACTTCATTAGTTTATATATATATATATATATATATATATATATATATATATATATATATATATATATATATATATATATATATATATATATGCATCTCTTAGGAGATCCAAGGAAAGGTTGTTCTGCACAATTCTTAGCCACTGACAATGCTTGAGTTATTGAACAGCAGAGCTGACCACTCAGACTGTTCCATATATTTTGATCTCCCTTGCATCCTTAAATGGATCCTCAAGCATACGCTCAAAGATTGTCTCTTACATTTATACTGTTTGCATAATGTTCTTAGTTTTCAACAACTTTTTTCCTCTGCACACTTTCGTTTTGTTTAATTCTACTACCTTTTGCTGGCTGCTTTGGGGGTGCTGTTGGATTCTTTTTCAAACCCTGGTGGTTGGAGCACCACAGAATTCCGATCCAGCGGACGAAAGGTCTCGGAGCAGGCGATACACATAGATCTGTCTTCGAGAGGGATTGCAATAGTTTCTTCATGCAGTTAGTGAAGGGTTTTCATATTTATGATATACATTTTCCCATGTACTTAATCTTCATTTTTTTTTCTCTCAATTTTAAATCTTTTCTAGTCATTACTATAATGATGGAAGAATTGCTAACCTGCACTTGTTTTCCCCCACTACTTAATTGTTCAGCATTATATTGTTTGGTCAATCAGTGGGTGATTGCATCTCTTAGGAGATCCAGGAAAGGTTGTTCTGCACAATTTTTAGCCACTGACAATGCTTGGGTTATTGAACAGCAGAGCTGACCACTCAGACTGTTCCATATCTTTTGATCTCCCTTGCATCCTTAAATGGATCCTCAAGCATAGGCTCAAAGATTGTCTCTTACATTTTATACTGTTTGCGTAATGTTTTAGTTTTCAACAACTTTTTTCCTCTCCACACTTTCGTTTTGTTTAATTCTACTACCTTTTGCTGGCTGCTTTGGGGGTGCTGTTGGATTCTTTTTCAAACCCTTGGCGGTCGGAGCACCACAATTATGGACTGTGGTGTGTCTCTATCTGACGCCAAGAGCACAGACATAATCAGCCGTGTCTCCCTGATGAGTCCGATCCAGCGGACGAAAAGCCCTCGGAGCAGGCGATACACATAGATCTGTCTTCGAGAGGGATTGCAATAGTTTCTTCATGCAGTTAGTGAAGGGTTTTCATATTTATGATATATATTTTTCCCATGTACTTTATCTTCATTTTTTTTCTCCTCAATTTAAATCTTTGCCTAGTCATTACTATAATGATGGAAGAATTGTTAACCTGCACTTGTTTTCCCCACTACTTAATTGTTCAGCATTATATTGTTTGGTCAATCAGTGGGTGATTGCATCTCTTAGGAGATCCAAGGAAAGGTTGTTCTGCACAATTCTTAGCCACCGACAGTGCTTGGGTTATTGAACAGCAGAGCTGACCACTCAGACTGTTCCATATCTTTTTATCTCCCTTGCATCCTTAAATGGATCCTCAAGCATAGGCTCAAAGATTGCCTCTTACATTTTATACTGTTTGCGTAATGTTTTTTGTTTTCAATAACTTTTTTCCTCTCCACACTTTCGTTTTGTTTAATTCTACTACGTTTTGCTGGCTGCTTTGGGGGTGCTGTGTTGGATTCTTTTTCAAACCCTTGGCGGTCGGAGCACCACAGAATTATGGACTGTGGTGTCTCTCTATCTGACGCCAAGAGCACAGACATAATCAACCGTGTCTCCCTGATGAGTCCGATCCAGCAGACGAAAAGGCCTCGGAGCAGGCGATACACATAGATCTGTCTTCGAGAGGGATTGCGATAGTTTCTTCATGCAGTTAGTGAAGGGTTTTCATATTTATGATATGCATTTTCCCATGTACTTATATCTTCATTTTTTTTTCTCCTCAATTTAAAATCTTTTTCTAGTCATTACTATAATGATGGAAGAATTGTTAACCTGCACTTGTTTTCCCCCACTACTTAACTGTTCAGCATTATATTGTTTGGTCAATCAGTGGGTGATTGCATCTCTTAGGAGATCCAAGGAAAGGTTGTTCTGCACAATTCTTAGCCACTGACAATGCTTGGGTTATTGAACAGCAGAGCTGACCACTCAGACTGTTCCATATCTTTTGATCTCCCTTGTATCCTTAAATGGATCCTCAAGCATAGGCTCAAAGATTGTCTCTTACATTTTATACTGTTTGCGTAATGTTTTTAGTTTTCAACAACTTTTTTCCTCTCCACACTTTCGTTTTGTTTAATTCTACTACCTTTTGCTGGCTGCTTTGGGGGTGCTGTTGGATTCTTTTTCAAACCCTTTGCGGTCGGAGCACCACAGAATTATGGACTGTGGTGTGTCTCTATCTGACGCCAAGAGCACAGACATAATCAACCGTGTCACCCTGATGAGTCCGATCCAGCGGACGAAAGGCCTCGGAGCAGGCGATACACACAGATCTGTCTTCGAGAGGGATTGCAATAGTTTCTTCATGCAGTTAGTGAAGGGTTTTCATATTTATGATATACATTTTCCATGTACTTTATCTTCATTTTTTTTTCTCCTCAATTTTAAATCTTTGCCTAGTCATACTATAATGATGGAAGAATTGTTAACCTGCACTTGTTTTCCCCCACTACTTAATTGTTCAGCATTATATTGTTTGGTCAATCAGTGGGTGATTGCATCTCTTAGGAGATCCAAGGAAAGGTTGTTCTGCACAATTCTTAGCCACTGACAATGCTTGGGTTATTGAACAGCAGAGCTGACCACTCAGACTGTTCCATATCTTTTGATCTCCCTTGTATCCTTAAATGGATCCTCAAGCATAGGCTCAAAGATTGTCTCTTACATTTTATACTGTTTGCGTAATGTTTTTTTTGTTTTCAATAACTTTTTTCCTCTCCACACTTTCGTTTTGTTTAATTCTACTACGTTTTCTTGGCTGCTTTGGGGGTGCTGTTGGATTCTTTTCAAAACCCTTGGCAGTCGGAGCACCACAGAATTATGGACTGTGGTGTGTCTCTATCTGACGCCAAGCACAGACATAATCAACCGTGTCTCCCTGATGAGTCCGATCCAGCAGACGAAAGGCCTCGGAGCAGGCGATACACATAGATCTGTCTTCGAGAGGGATTGCGATAGTTTCTTCATGCAGCTAGTGAAGGGTTTTCATATTTATGATATACATTTTCTCATGTACTTTATCTTCATTTTTTTTTCTCCTCAATTTTAAATCTTTGCCTAGTCATTACTATAATGATGGAAGAATTGCTAACCTGCACTTGTTTTCCCCCACTACTTAATTGTTCAGCATTATATTGTTTTGGTCAATCAGTGGGTGATTGCATCTCTTAGGAGATCCAAGGAAAGGTTGTTCTGCACAATTCTTTGCCACTGACAATGCTTGGGTTATTGAACAGCAGAGCTGACCACTCAGACTGTTCCATACTTTTGATCTCCCTTGTATCCTTAAATGGATCCTCAAGCATAGGCTCAAAGATTGTCTCTTACATTTTATACTGTTTGCGTAATGTTTTTAGTTTTCAACAACTTTTTTCCTCTCCACACTTTCGTTTTGTTTATTCTACTACCTTTTGCTGGCTGCTTTGGGGGTGCTGTTGGATTCTTTTTCAAACCCTTGGCGGTCGGAACACCACAGAATTATGGACTGTGGTGTGTCTCTATCTGACGCCAAGAGCACAGACATAATCAGCCGTGTCTCCCTGATGAGTCCGATCCAGCGGACGAAAGGCCTCGGAGCAGGCGATACAACATAGATCTGTCTTCGAGAGGGATTGCAATAGTTTCTTCATGCAGTTAGTGAAGGTTTTTCATATTTATGATATATATTTTCCATGTACTTTTATCTTCATTTTTTTTTCTCCTCAATTTTAAATCTTTGCCTAGTCATTACTATAATGATGGAAGAATTGTTAACCTGCACTTGTTTTCCCCCACTACTTAATTGTTCAGCATTATATTGTTTGGTCAATCAGTGGTGATTGCATCTCTTAGGAGATCCAAGGAAAGGTTGTTCTGCACAATTCTTAGCCACTGACAATGCTTGGGTTATTGAACAGCAGAGCTGACCACTCAGACTGTTCCATATCTTTTGATCTCCCTTGTATCCTTAAATGGATCCTCAAGCATAGGCTCAAAGATTGTCTCTTACATTTTATACTGTTTTTGCGTAATGTTTTTAGTTTTCAACAACTTTTTTTCCTCTCCACACTTTCGTTTTGTTTAATTCTACTACGTTTTCCTGGCTGCTTCGGGGGTGCTGTTGATTCTCTTTTTGAAACCCTTGGCGGTCGGAGCACCACAGAATTATGGACTGTGGACTGTCTCTATCTGACGCCAAGAGCACAGACATAATCAACCGTGTCTCCCTGATGAGTCCGATCCAGTGGACGAAAGGCCTCGGAGCAGGCGATACACATAGATCTGTCTTCGAGAGGGATTGCGATAGTTTCTTCATGCAGTTAGTGAAGGGTTTTCATATTTATGATATGCATTTTTTCCATGTACTTTATCTTTATTTTTTTTTTTCTCCTCAATTTTAAATCTTTTTCCTAGTCATTACTATAATGATGGAAGAATTGTTAACCTGCACTTGTTTTCCCCCACTACTTAATTGTTCAGCATTATATTGTTTGGTCAATCAGTGGGTGATTGCATCTCTTAGGAGATCCAAGGAAAGGTTGTTCTGCACAATTCTTAGCCACTGACAATGCTTGGGTTATTGAACAGCAGAGCTGACCACTCAGACTGTTCCATATCTTTTGATCTCCCTTGCATCCTTAAATGGATCCTCAAGCATAGGCTCAAAGATTGTCTCTTACATTTATACTGTTTGCGTAATGTTTTTAGTTTTCAATAACTTTTTTCTCTCCACACTTTCGTTTTGTTTAATTCTACTACCTTTTGCTGGCTGCTTTGGGGGTGCTGTTGGATTCTTTTTCAAACCCTTGGCGGTCGGAGCACCACAGAATTATGGACTGTGGTGTGTCTCTATATGACGCCAAGAGCACAGACATAATCAGCCGTGTCTCCCTGATGAGTCCGATCCAGCGGACGAAAGGCCTCGGAGCAGGCGATACACATATAGATCTGTCTTCGAGAGGGATTGCAATAGTTTCTTCATGCAGTTAGTGAAGGGTTTTCATATTTATGATATACATTTTCCCATGTACTTTATCTTCATTTTTTTTCTCTCTCAATTTTAAATCTTTGCCTAGTCATTACTATAATGATGGAAGAATTGTTAACCTGCACTGTTTTCCCCCACTACTTAATTGTTCAGCATTATATTGTTTGGTCAATCAGTGGGTGATTGCATCTCTTAGGAGATCCAAGGAAGGTTGTTCTGCACAATTCTTAGCCACTGACAATGCTTGGTTATTGAAACAGCAGAGCTGACCACTCAGACTGTTCCATATCTTTTGATCTCCCTTGCATCCTTAAATGGATCCTCAAGCATAGGCTCAAAGATTGTCTCTTACATTTTATACTGTTTGCGTAATGTTTTTAGTTTTCAACAACTTTTTTCCTCTCCACACTTTCGTTTTGTTTAATTCTACTACGTTTTGCTGGCTGCTTTGGGGGTGCTGTTTGATTCTTTTTGAAACCCTTGGCGGTCGGAGCACCACAGAATTGTGGACTGTGGTGTGTCTCTATCTGACGCCAAGAGCACAGACATAATCAACCGTGTCTCCCTGATGTGTCCGATCCAGCGGACGAAAGGCCTCGGAGCAGGCGATACACATAGATCTGTCTTCGAGAGGGATTGCGATAGTTTCTTCATGCATTTAGTGAAGGGTTTTCATATTTATGATATACATTTTCCCATGTACTTTGTTCATTTTTTTTTCTCTCCTCAATTTTAAATCTTTGCCTAGTCATTACTATAATGATGGAAGAATGTTAAACCTGCACTTGTTTTCCCCCACTACTTACTTCTTCAGCATTATATTGTTTGGTCAATCAGTGGTGATTGCATCTCTTAGGAGATCCAAGGAAAGGTTGTTCTGCACAATCTTAGCCACTGACAATGCTTGGGTTATTGAACAGCAGAGCTGACCACTCAGACTGTTCCATATCTTTTGATCTCAATTGTATCCTTAAATGGATCCTCAAGCATAGGCTCAAAGATGTCCCTCTTACATTTTATACTGTTTGCGTAATGTTTTTTGTTTTCAATAACTTTTTTTCCTCTCCACACTTTCGTTTTGTTTAATTCTACTACGTTTTGCTGGCCGCTTTGGGGGTGCTGTTGGATTCTTTTTTCAAACCCTTGGCGGTCGGAGCACCACAGAATTATGGACTGTGGTGTGTCTCTATCTGACGCCAAGAGCACAGACATAATCAACCGTGTCTCCCTGATGAGTCCGATCCAGCAGACGAAAGGCCTCGGAGCAGGCGATACACATAGATCTGTCTTCGAGAGGGATTGCAATAGTTTTTTCATGCAGTTAGTGAAGGGTTTTCATATTTATGATATACATTTTCCCATGTACTTTATCTTCATTTTTTTTTTTCCTCAATTTTAAATCTTTTTCTAGTCATTACTATAATGATGGAAGAATTGTAAACCTGCACTTGTTTTCCCCCACTACTTAATTGTTCAGCATTATATTGTTTGGTCAATCAGTGGGTGATTGCATCTCTTAGGAGATCCAAGGAAAGGTTGTTCTGCACAATTCTTAGCCACTGACAATGCTGGGGGTATTGAACAGCAGAGCTGACCACTCAGACTGTTCCATATCTTTTGATCTCCCTTGTATCCTTAAATGGATCCTCAAGCATAGGCTCAAAGATTGTCTCTTACATTTTATACTGTTTGCGTAATGTTTTTAGTTTTCAACAACTTTTTTCCTCTCCACACTTCGTTTTGTTTAATTCTACTACCTTTCGCTGGCTGCTTGGGGGTGCTGTTTGATTCTTTTTCAAACCCTTGGCGGTCGGAACACCACAGAATTATGGACTGTGGTGTGTCTCTATCTGACGCCAAGAGCACAGACACAATCAACCGTGTCTCCCTGATGAGTCCGATCCAGCGGACGAAAAAAGGCCTCGGAGCAGGCGATACACATAGATCTGTCTTCGAGAGGGATTGCGATAGTTTCTTCATGCAGTTAGTGAAGGGTTTTTTATATTTATGATATACATTTTCCCATGTACTTTATCTTCATTTTTTTTCTCCTCAATTTTAAATCTTTGCCTAGTCATTACTATAATGATGGAAGAATTGTTAACCTGCACTTGTTTTCCCCCACTACTTAATTGTTCAGCATTATATTGTTTGGTCAATCAGTGGGTGATTGCATCTCTTAGGAGATCCAAGGAAAGGTTGTTCTGCACAAATTCTTAGCCACTGACAATGCTTGGGTTATTGAACAGCAGAGCTGACCACTCAGACTGTTCCATATCTTTTGATCTCCCTTGCATCCTTAAATGGATCCTCAAGCATAGGCTCAAAGATTGTCTCTTACATTTTATACTGTTTGCGTAATGTTTTTAGTTTTCAACAACTTTTTTCCTCTCCACACTTTCGTTTTGTTTAATTCTACTACCTTTTTTGGCTGCTGCTTTGGGGGTGCTGTTTGATTCTTTTTTCGAAACCCTTGGCGGTCGGAGCACCACAGAATTATGGACTGTGGTGTGTCTCTATCTGACGCCAAGAGCACAGACATAATCAACCGTGTCTCCCTGATGAGTCCGATCCAGCGGACGAAAGGCCTCGGAGCAGGCGATACACATAGATCTGTCTTCGAGAGGGATTGCGATAGTTTCTTCATGCAGCTAGTGAAGGGTTTTCATATTTATGATATACATTTTCCATGTACTTTATCTTTATTTTTTTTTTCCTCAATTTTAAATCTTTGCCTAGTCATTACTATAATGATGGAAGAATTGTTAACCTGCACTTGTTTTCCCCATATCTTTTGATCTCCCTTGTATCCTTAAATGGATCCTCAAGCATAGGCTCAAAGATTGCCTCTTACATTTTATACTGTTTGCGTAATGTTTTTTTTTAGATTTCAACAACTTTTTTCCTCTCCACACTTTCGTTTTGTTTAATTCTACTACGTTTTGCTGGCTGCTTTGGGGGTGCTGTTGGATTCTTTTTCCAAAACCTTGGCGGTCGGAGCACGACAGAATTATGGACTGTGGTGTGTCTCTATCTGACGCCAAGAGCACAGACATAATCAACCGTGTCTCCCTGATGAGTCCGATCCAGCAGACGAAAGGCCTCGGAGCAGGCGATACACATAGATCTGTCTTCGAGAGGGATTGCAATAGTTTC
>JADBJO010028751.1:5000-19781 GCA_016801955.1 Conus betulinus | reverse complement strand
GTCTGTCGGAACTTCTCTCTCTCTCTCTATCTCTCTCTGCTCTCTGGACGGGTCTTCTGTATGTCTGTCTTTCTACCTCCCTATCTCCCTCTAAAACAGGAGAAAATAAAATCAAAATCGTATACAACGTTTCCCCCCCCCCCCCTGCCGTGTTCAAACTTGCTGTTCAAAACCACACTTGATAATATCGCATGAAACTGCAACCCACACACACACACACACACACACCCCACACACACCACACACACACACACACCGAGCGATGGAGAGGGTGCCGGAGAGAGGAGATGTATCGACGCCGAGAGGAAGGGGGGCGGAGGGGAGGGGGAGAGAGGAGGGAGATGAGGATGCGGGAGAGGCGAGTGAGAGGTCCCCGCCCCACCCGCCCCCCCGGGTTGAGAGAGACGACGAGAGAGGGACCCCCGGACCCCCCCCGAGAGAGAGAGGAGAGGGTGGAGTGAGGACGGAGTGAGAGAAGAGGAGAGGAGAGGAGCGAAGAGGAAGAGGCACACACGCTTACACGCATTTAGGACACAACCATTCACCAATTAAACACACATCGCGCGCGCGGCGCACACACACAACACACACACACACACACCACACACAACAACACACACACACACACAAAACAAGCATATGTTAAAAACCAAAACGCGCGCGCCGGGCGGCGGACTCGGCAGAGCGCACACTCTCTCTCTCTTCTTTCTCTCTGTCCTCTAGCTCGCCTCTTATCTATCCTATCTCTCTCTGTTGGTGACACAATCTGTATGAATCAGTGTTAGTGTGTGTGGGTGTGTGTGTGTGTGTGTGGTGCCTGTAGGTGTGTGTGTGTGTCCGTGGTGTGGTGGGTGGTGTGTGCGTCGGTAGTGGGTGTGTGTGTGTGTGTTGTGCTGGTTGTGGTTTCTGATGGCGCTGAGCCATTAGAAATTTGATTCCGTCTCGTTTTTTTTTGATTTAGAGGCAAAACAATTAACCGTGCACAGATCCCAAAGATGTAATGGTAATGAGGACGGCCGGGTGTTCTAGACTTTTTTTTTTTTGTTAATTTAGGTAATGCGCACACCACTCTCTCTCTCTCTCTCTCTCTCTCTCTCTCTCTCTTCTCTCTCTCACCATCCCCCTCTCTCTCCAGATAAAGTCAGATGTAGAAGTAGTGTATCCTGCTATTACATGATGGTGTTGTTTTGGTTTTCAGAAAGGGAAACGATAGCTGGCTACACGCCAAAAATGGGCAGCTCTAAATTATTCTGCAGCGAGGGGTGGTTGCCCCTCCTCCGTAGAGTTGACAGGACACAGTGGAACACGTTTATTTTAAAAAAAAGCACATGTGTGGTCGCTCTTGGAGGAGGAGGTTATTACAGCCGGCCATGTGGGCTAATCATGTAATAGATACTGTGCATCTACGGCCTGTACCCTATGGTTTTAGCTTGTACTTGCCAAAAGACCTTGCCATGCAGGGCAAAGGCCCCCCAAAGCTTTGATGTGCGTAATAAAAAGGTTGCATGCTTTACATACAATAAATCACCTTGAGTTTCCGTGGGAAAATCCTTGACCCCCACCAGCATACAGCTAATGCAGATGTATTATGGGGCTGAAATTTAGGGTTCAGAATAATTGCCGTGGTTCCTTTTGTGAGGGCGCGCATCTATTGCGTTGACCGAATAAATTCTCTCGACCGGAAATTTCTGATGAGTTGGAGATTTGTATGGGGAATCTAACAGTTATACCACTGTTCATTACTTCAGAAGCCGTTCGATGTGTGCGGTCATTGGTTAAAGGCTTTAGCTTGTTTACACATGGAGATGGTTAGAAGATGTGCCTCGTAAGGTTCTTTACGCAATCTTAGTTGAATTTGATTTTAAAGGGAAAAACGAAAAAAAACGAATGGGTTTCAAATAAGTGCGTTCTACCTCTCTGTAAGCACGGATTTAGGATTTTGGCGGTTGGACTCAAGGTGTTGGAAGTCAAAAATCAGGTTTATTTGGGTTTTTTTTTTTTTTGACAAATGTGACTAACCGTAGATGGCAAATGTGGGACGATCATATCCAAAGTAGGTGACCGGTTGCCATGTGTACAGAAATTGTTCAAATTTTCATCGTATTCAGACTTATATGGAAATTCGATTTGAAGTGATGTGTTTGAAAAGATTTCAATTTGATGACGTTGGACGTGGGTGTTTCTGAAAATAAGGATTCATTTCTTAAGATACCCAGATAACATAGACCCAAAAATGACTTAGTATGTTTATGTCGGTAAATCAAGATGGAAGAAAGTGTGATATACATTTCTGTTCATTTGCCCAGCTTTTTTAAAAGATGTTCACCCAAAACATTGTCCACAGAAAATATTATAGGCGCCCATGGTATTTTTTCGTTTTGTAATATGAAGTTATGAGAATTGTGCCCCATTTCCAAATGAAATGTAGAGGGTTTAGCATACTAAAAGGTTAGTAAGAAATGGTTTATTACTACTTTATGTAGTAAATTTCGAAAATGTTGATAAATTGTTGGGTACTGTGTTACCGATTCATGTTGCGACTGAAGAGGTAAGGTGTGAGCTACCATTCAATTCACTGTGTACAAACAGAAAAAAAGTACTGAATGGGTTAGTTCAGGCTTCTAGCAAATTCAAACTGAACTCACTTTTCAGATTCAGAAAACTGGGTTTTAAAAGACAAAAGAAAACCATTGCGCTGTCTGCAAAATCAAGATATCCCAGCAATAAATGAGTGACATCGACGCAACCGCAAAGTGAATATTCTATTACCATCGAATATTCAAGAGTGTTTTTCACTCTGGAAAACTATCTATTTGTTTTACCACAACAGTCACTATTGACACATTTTTGCATTTCAGAGCATTGACTTGTGTAGATTATTGATTCAAAGAGACCGATTTCGTTATCAGCTAAGGAGAAACACATGATCGTATCAACTTATATCATTTGTTAGAACTTGAAGAAGATGAATTTCATTGTGATTTTAAATGGAGCCTACTTCGCCAGATTACGAAAATACTCATCCCTTTCGCCATTACAAAATTGAACCTGTTTCAACAGGGATCTGCACCAAAATTTGATGGATCCACTCCTGGATCCCTTTTGCCTTTCCACAACGTTTGGTTAAAATCGAGTCAGCTGGTCAATGTTTGTGTAATTCTGATGAATGTTTCCTTGATGTGCCTGTTGAGCCAATCCCTTCAATGGATCTGTGGCGAAAATTACATGGGCGCACTCCTGGACCCCATTCTGCCTTTTCACAAAGTTTCGTTAAAACTGGTTCATTTTTGTCGTAAAATTCTTGAACGTTTCCTGAGTCTATCATTTAATCAGTATCCGCACAAAATTGATACGAGTTCGTCTCGGGACCACACTCCACCCTTTCACCCGCTTTTGTAAGATTTGGTTCTGCAGTTTCGTGTGTAAATCTCGCTAACGGGACAAACCAGGAAGGAAAGCAGGTGGAAATTAGTGACTACACTACCTGGGCAGGGGATGCGAAGTAAGTGGTTAAGTGCGCCTGCTATCTGAGGTTCATCATAGCATTCAATGGCTGTCTGATGTGGAATGTTTGGCAGCGCACACCTCCTACTCCAAAATGCCTGTGCACTCTGGTGTGTGTGCTGGTGTGTGTGTGTGTTCTGGTTGCTGTGCTGCTGTTGGCATTGTCAGTGCATTATTTGTCAGCCGGGGTACTGCGTTGTGTTTCATTATAAACACAGACGCGTTCGAGATTTAAAGATCTGTAAGCGGTGCGTTGCGCGTGCGTGGCCATCAAAGTTGGTGATGGGTCTTGAGTTACCAAAGATCCCCAATTCCCATACGCCCCTATTTCTCTCTCTCTCTCTTTTCTATCTCTCTCTTGCTCTTTCTCTCCTGTCTCTTCTGTGCTGTCAGTCACAACACTCACACACACACACACACACACACAACACACACAACACACACACACACACCACACAACACACACCCACCCAGCACAAAACATAACTATAACATACAGACGTTTTTTAACCTAGGGTTAACCGCCAGTTCGCCGATACCGCGGTATTCACTCACATCAGAACTTTGTTCACCCGTTTCTTTTCAAATGGACTCTGAAATCCAGCGAAAAACGCCTACTCGACATATCTGGGTGATATAAACAGATATGAAGTCCATCAAGGATCTGCAGCTGGAAACATGGAAAAAAGTTGAGTGGGGGCGGGGGGGGGGGGGGGGGGGGGGGGTGCCACCCCCCCCGCCCAGCCCCCCCCCGTCGCCCACCCCCGCGCCGTTTAGGGAGTTGTTATAGGGGGGGGTGGCGAGGTGTTTTTAAGTTGTTTTTTGTTTGTTGTTAATCAAAATAGCAGCGTTGACTCAACAATTTGATAATTGCCTTCGTTTCCCCCCCCCCTTTTCCTCCTTTATTACCCTCAAATTGCCTTCGTTTTTTGTTTTACCAATCTAGCTGTTTGGAAAGATGAAGAAAAAGTAAAAAGCCCATACGGTGAAGTGTGTTAAATCCGATGAGGATGGCATGGATAGACACCCGATCAGTCACCCATGATCTGTTAGGTCTTCTCTACTATATAAGCCAACTTGTCTGAACCCGTTTGCTCTACTAAAATTTACATTGATTGGTGGTGGAGTGGAGAGGGGACCGAAACCGCTCTTTCGCTCTTTGCGCTCTCACCCGCGCGCTAGCGACCGCCACGCCGGACACGCGCCTCCCGATCTTTCGAGGCTCTTTTAACGGACGCTCTTCAGGGTGAGGAGTTGTGGATGAGGGAGTGCTGAGGAGACCGGACGCTCTTCTTTTTTTGTTTGTGTATCTGTTCTTTTGTTCCCACGCCCGCCAAGAGGCAGCCGAATCTACCCCCCCTCTTCTCATGCCATTTCACCCGCTCCCTCGCTTTTTTTCTTTGTCTTCTTTCTTTTCTTCCAGGACGCTCCTTTGCTCTTTTCTTCTTGATTCTCTCTTTCTTGATGTCAGATTCACGGAACCTCGCTGCTTGGACATTAAATACCACAGGGACACAAACCAAGTAGCAAAGCACTGCACACCGCACAGGCCATCCCCACCACATGCAAGACTAAAAATGGAAATGAATATGAAAAGAGGGAAATTATGCTGAAGGGCTTTCTTTTGTGGTCATTGAAAACTACGTGACTCTAGGTAGACAGGAGAGACGGAAGGTTTGTGGGAGTTTAACCGATCCAAATTGGCACCAGAAAATCCAGCTGGTATCAATGAAAAAAGCGTCGTAGCCATTATCGCTGTTTGTTTTTTTGTTTCCCCGAGCCCTAAATTCAAGTTCGTGTTGTGGGACAAGACCTATTTATTCCCTTGCCCCTTTAATTACTTTATCTGTGCAGGTTGGTTCTGCATCAGTGGCCTCTTCGTTCTTTGACCATAGAGCCTGGACTAGCGCCTAGAGCCCACCCTAGGGATGCCCGGTCCTACGGGGGATGATTCGTTTTTGAGAGCATGTAATCTTTTTTGCCAGGAGTTTGAGTTAGGGTGTTAAGCTCCCGTATTCTCCTGTCTTCTTTTATTGATTTTATATATTTTGTTTAGATTAGATAGATGATAATACGTTATTATGAGGATTCGTTTTCTGAGTGTTTGTTAAGCCCTCTCCATACTACCCAACCTGTGACGCCCCCCTTCCCACTCCTTTTTTCCCCGCCCCCTCCCTCCCTCTCTGCTTTTCCCTCTTTTTTCTTTTTTATTTCCCCCTCCACCCTTTTCCTCCAGCCTGCTCACCCCCTACCCCCGCAGTTCCTTTGGACTACGCGTTCCCTTCTCTTGTTCCTCTGGCAGGTTCCTTTTCAGTCTCTAATCAGGTAAGGGCTCTTCTTTTGTGCGTTCTTCTATTTACATGCCTTCTTACTGACTTGGTCTCTTCCCCTTTTGTTCTGGTCGCCCCCTTAGTAGGACCCTTCTTTCTACGGCCCCTCTCGCTGGGCTTCGCTCTCCCCTTCTTCACTTTTCTCCGGCATCTCTCTTTTAGTGGCTTCACTACTGGGTCCTGTTATTATTTAATTATTTACGTCTCTTCTTCCGGCGTGGTGGTGGGGTGTGTGTTCGTGGTTGTGGTGGTGTTGTTTGTGGGGGGTGTGTGCTGTTGGTGTTTGTGGTGTGTGTGTTGTGGTTGTGCCCGCGCACAGACGCCAAAGCGCCTTTTTCTCATGTTGGGGGGGGGTCGGGGGGGGGGGGGGGGGGGGGGGGGGGGGGGGGGGGGGGGGGGGGGGTGGGGGGGGGGGGTGGTGGGGGGGGGGGGGGGGGGGGGGGGGGGGGGGGGGGGGGGGGGGGGAGGAGGGGCGAAGAGGACTCGTCATAAGATGCGTCTGGATAGGGTTTTTTTTTTTTTTTTTATCGGGGGTTCTCCGTCTTTACTCCTTAACCCTTGGTTTTGCTTAGGTAGGCGGACAACCTACACTAGGTCAGATGGGTAGGGTTTGCTTTAGGACTTTAGGCGGCTTACCCCCTTCTCTCCCTCGTCATATGTTGTCACCTAGTAGTTTACAAAATTCTTTCACTTTTTTACATATGTGTTTTTTTAGTTTTTTTTACAATGCTTTTTGGTGGCGGGGTTTTGTTTTGCTTGCATCTGGGTTGCGTTTTTTTGCATTGTTTTTTTGGTGCATTGCATATTGTTGCATATATGTGTGTGCGAGTTCGATATTTGTATTTCATTTCTTGTGTTATCGTGTTCATGTTTTTATTAATTGCACACCCACACCCACTACACAAATCACACCTCTCCCCCTCCTCCAATCCATCCCCTCCATTTTTTTTTTGTGGTACTCTTGTCCTCTTCTTTCTCTCACTCTCAAACTTCTGTCTCTACTTTTTAATTTCTCTCTCTCCCTTTCCTCCCCCCAACCCCCCCCAACCCCCCCCCCTCCACCCCTCCCCCCCCCCCCGCCCTTGCCCACCCCCCCCACCCTTGTTCTCTCTCTCTCGCTCTCTCTGCTCTAACTCTCCTCTTCTCTCTTCCTTGTCCCCTCCGCTTTAACTGTACCTCTTGTCTGTGCCAGTCTTCCTCCGAACACTACTCAACCTCTTCCACCTTGCCTTCTGTCTATTCAGTCACTACGTTCGGCTTCACAATGGGAAATGCGAGGGTATGGTCTGTATCTGTTTTATTTGGTTTTGCTCGCTGAGGAAGGCTGATTGCCGAAATTTCGGTCGTGTTTTGGGGTCGCGAATTAAAATGCGTATTCACACTTTGTTGTGTGGTTTGTTCTTCCGCCTTTTCGTACCGTCTGTTGTTCAGTAACGCTGCAGGGTTTTCATTTGCCTCTGTCATGTCTTGTTGATTACACGAATGCTGTTGGCAGTGTCAGCCACACCAGCATTCACCTCCCCAATACAGGGCAAAGAATGCATTACAGCACAGTGAAAAGTGATTAGAGGTTTGAGTGATCCATAGTGGAGGTGGAAGTCCATGGAGCTTATGGATTGCAGCAGTATCTCTCTGAGACCCATGAGTGATGAAATGGGCGCGACATACATGCAAAAAAAAAAAAAAAAAAAAAAAAAAAAAAAAACCAAAAAAACAAACAAAAACAACACAAACAAAAAAAAACCGTTTTTTTTAAAAAATTTGGGATTATGGGCTCGGATCTTTCAGTTTCGGGTATCGCGTTTCCTGGGGAAAAAAACAATTATTTAATTAGCTAGTAATTTTTTTTTAGAGAGATGGAGAATTAGATTTTTAGATTTTGATTATATTATTAGTTAGCGAGAGGAGAGAGAGAGATGATGATGGGAGAGGAGAGAGGGAGAGGAGAGATGCGATGGGACGAGAGAGAGAGAGATCGGTGAGACGAGAGGAGTGGGAGGAGAGCCGGAGGAGTGGAGCGGGCGAGAGATGAGGGGAGAAGAGCGAGAGATGGTCGTAGTATAGAATTGGAGGGCGCAGCAGCAGCATCCCCTCTAATCGCTCAATTATTTTCCAGACGAAGCCGCTTGGTCAGCCGAGCCTGAAGGAAGAGCAAGCAAACCCGCGCACGGCCCCCCTCCCCTCCTCTCTCTCTCTCTATATTCTCTCCTCTGCATCCCCTGACGCCGTATGAACAAAGAGAGCCCAGAGGGAGAAAGGATGTGCATGGCTAATTCTGCAGCCCCGGGACTGGATATTCATTGAATTCTTGGTTGTGGGGTCCACCTGGGGGGGGTTGTGTGTGGGGGTTGAACTGGTCTCAAGTTTGCTTAGTTAGTTAAATTCAAGGTTTTTTTTTTTTTAACGTACAGTCCCACCCAAGGAGGGTGTGGGGGCCATTGAGGACGATGCATATAAATTCCACGAGAGAGAGAGACGAGTCGGAGGAGAGAGACGGATGAGAGAAGAGCAGATCGAGCCGGAGAAGAGAGAGAGGAGAGGAGGAGAGAGCATGAGAGCCGGATTGACGTGTGTAGACAACTACCAGCATATGACAACATGGTGGGTAAACCAACTATCACAATAGGGTGGTAAAAAGGGTTGGTGGTTAGTTAAACAACAGAACGGCAACAGAGACAAAGATGGAAAACTGAAACGGCAATCTTCATGGTCTTGTTATCAGTAAGATAGTTCAGGGTGTTGTGGGCTGTGGCGAAGGAAAAACCTCAAGATCAGAGGGAAAGAAGAGGACACCCAAAACCAACGGACGGGGGTTTGGGGATCAACAAAAAATAAAGGGGTGTGGGTTCGACGAAGGCAAAAAAAGGAAAGCAAAAGAGAAACATGGTAAAACAGGAAAAGAAGAGGACGGCGAGAGAATCCGAAAGGAAGCCCTACCCAGGCAAACAGGGGGAAGTGGACCAGGTGGGCAAACACTCCAAAGATGTCTCAGCCAGAATAGACATGATACATGGGACCTGTTAGGATCAGCTTCGTCCTCAGATGCACAACTGACCTCCAGCCCTGAATTCAAAGCTGGTGTGAAATGTGGACAATCGGATGGACCCTGCATTGTCGGTTCTGTCAGAACAAAGGGAACAAGGAAAACAATGACACATGTCCTGAGTGCATGCAAAAGCAGCGCTGACCCGCTGAAGGTCCTCATGGAGACACAAGCACATACTCAAGGAGACCACAACATGCGGTTAGACTGCCAGAAAACAGGAAAGAAAACAGTACGCCTTCACAAGCTCCAGCTATGATGTCCTACTCCAATATACTATACCCACTCCCTCCCCACTCCAGGAGCAAATCTTATGCACCTAATACCACATCTTGCAACACAGGTGGAAAATATTCACACAAAAAAAAACCCCTGTAGAGACAGGTTTTTCTTCTGCGTTTCAGCAACAAACGCCGTTTCTTTTCCTCAAAAAGAGATTAAGGCGTCCAAGAATAAGTGCCGCGCTGGCCCGAAAAGAGAAAAATCCTTTGTCCAACGAGGAGAGAAAAACCATCTGAGACTAAGTGCAAAAATGATCTCTTCTTCAAAAACGCAATCTTCCCCAAAGAGGGAGATAACTCAAGTAATTAGCACAACAAAATTTTACGCTCAATTTCTCCAACCATAAAGGGGGAGGACAAATTCTAACTCTGTCAGAAAGCCTTTGCACTTTTCAGAACAAAAGCGAGGGTGCAGGGTGAGGAATATCCAGTAAGCTTTTCAGAGCTGACTTGAACTCATCTTGGTTCCAAAACATAGACCTGGCGAGTCATCCTTGGGCACCACCCGGGGTTGTCAAGCAGTGTTTCAGTCTATGAGGTGCGTTGCTTGGCTTGACACTGGCAGTTCCCAGGGGCCTCACCACTCCTTGTTCCAGAGAGATGGCAGGAGGGCTGGCGGGCTTACCACTCCTTGTTCCAGAGAGATGGCAGGAGGGATGGCCTTACCACTCCTTGTTCCCAGAGAGATGACAGAAGGGCTGGCTCTCACCACTCCTTTGTTCCCAGAGATGGCAGGAGGGCTGGCACTCACCACTCCTTGTTCCCAGAAGAGACTGAGATGGCAGGAGGGCTGGCCTTTACCCACTCCTTGTTCCCAGAGATGGCAGGAGGATGGCCCTTACCCACTCACTTGTTCCCAGAGATGGGAGATGATGCAGAAGGGCTGGCCTCACCACCACGCTTTCTTCCCAGAGATGGCGAGGGAGGGCTGGCCTCACCACATCTTGTTCCCAGAGATGGGCAGGAGAGCGGCATGCCTTACCACTCCTTGCGCCCCAGACGATGACAGGAGAGCTGGCCTTTACCACTCCTTGCTCAAAGAGATGACAGGAGGGAGCTCTGGCATTACCATTCTTGTTCCACAGAGGTGGCAGGAGGGCTGGCACTCACCCACTCCATTGTTCCCAGATGATGGAGATTGGAGAAGGAGGCTGGAGCCTTAACAACTCCTTGTTCCAGAGAGGTGTCAGGTAGGGGCTGGCCTTACCACTCCTTGTTCCCAGAGATGGGCAGGAGGGCTTGGCCTACCACTCCTTGTTCCCAGAGATGGCAGGAGGGGCTGGCCTCCCTACAACTCCTGTGTTCCCAGAGATGGCAAAGGAGGGCTGGCCTACCACTCCCTTGTTTCCCAGAGATGGCAGGAGGGCTGGCCTCACCACTCCTTGGCCCCAGAGATGACAGGAGAGCTGGTCTTACCCCTCCTTGCTCCCAAGAGATGACAGGAGGGGCCACATGAGGGTTGGCTTACCACTTCTGTTCCCAGAGATGGCAGGAGGGCTGGAATTACCACCAATCCTTGTTCCCAGGGATGACAGGAGGGCTGGCCTTACCACTCCTTGTTCCCAGAGATGGCAGGAGGGCTGGCCTTACCACTCCTTGTCCAAGAGATGACAGGAGGGCTGGCCTTACCACTCCTTTGTTCCCAGAGATGGCAGGAGGGCTGGCCTCACCAATCCTTGTTCCCAGAGATGGCAGGAGGGCTGCAGCGCTGGCCTTACCACTCCTTTGTTCCCAGAGATGGCAGGAGGGCTGGCTTACCACTCCTTTGTTCCTAGAGATGGCAGGAGGGCTGGCTCAACCACTCCTTGGCCCCAGAGATGACAGGATAGCTGGTCTTACCACTCCTTGCTCCAAGAGATGACAGGAGGGCTTGGCCTTACCACTCCTTGCTCCAAGAGATGACAGGAGGGCTGGTGGAAAGTAGTTAGGTTCTGGCCCAATAAGTGTACAGGACTAAAAACAAGCAACCCTCCTTAGTAGTTGTTTAGGACTGAGTTTAGACGGAAAAAGGGGTCACCAAAGGAAATCCTAATAACACTTTCTCCTACATTTTAATGAATTTTGAAAAGGAAAGCCTAATCACAAAAACATCGCAAGAATTTTTAATAATTTTGGAATCGAATCGTTTCTACTTTTTTTTTTTTTTTTCTTTTCTTTTCTTTTTTTTCTTTTTTTTATAAACCAGAATTTACCCAGTTCGTGGACCTTATTGGTGTTTACAGATGGTGAAAGAGTTAAGAGTCTGCTCCTTCGGAAGGTTCACACACCACACACACACACACACACACACACACACACCACACACACACACACACACACACACACACAACACACACACAACAACACCACACACCACGCCACGCACGCACGCACGCATGCACGCACACCTGTGCCCAGACCAACCATATCACAACCCAAGGTGTGTGCTTTTGTGTACACTCTTCACTACGCCCACGTGCACACACATCGCGACTGCTTTGTCTTTTGACAGAAACCTACGGCTCTAAAAAAAAAAAAGATGAGGAGGAACGAGGGAAAGGGAGGGGAAAACGTAACGAGTGTGAAAGAAATATTACGGCATGCTTTTGAATGCCTGACCATTTCCATTGGTATCTTATGGTTGTGTTGAAATATGTTTTATCGAACGATGGTAGTGTATCTTGTATGTTGCATGACAGTTGACTTTCATTGTTTTGTGTTATGTTGTATTTGCATCGTTTTCCATTGCACTATTCTGTATTTTTCGTTGCACTGTAGTTTGCATTGCACAGTATTGTGTGCCACTGCACATGTATTGTGTTACACTGTATTGTAATGTGTGGGCTCCATTGTATTGTATTGCCACAGCATTTTTTTTTATATTTTGTTACTTCATGGCCCCCGGCCACTGATTTTTTGTTGGGTTTGAAATTTAGGCTTGTCTTTTTTTAGGAAGCCTCACACCACATAATTTTTGTCTTATCTGTGTATTTTGTCTAACAAAGCAGAAGTTCGTACTACATAACTTTGCTAGGGGACGAATCTCTTGTTGTCATTGTAATCTTTTTTTGTTTGTTGTTTTCTTGTGGGAGCAAGAGTTACCCTACTTGCTTATTTTTTGTGCGTTGCGTAAGTACTTGCTGTGCACAGGACCTCGAATAATGACATTCGAAAGAAAGGCACACAAAATCCCTCCCCCCTCCACCTCGACCATCCACTCCTATAAGAGTTTAGTGGGAAAGGGGGGGTGAGGAGGGGGGGAGAAAAAAAGAGAAAAAAAAAAAAAAAGTCTCAAGGAGAGTCTCGAAACAGGGATCAAGGATGAGATTCTAGGGAAATCTCCACCGGGGGAGGACTATTATCCATGGAGCCATCGTTCTCACCAAGATGTGGTAAACGCCAACAGGATTCACCTTCACCACGTACGTATCTGACTGACAACTCAGTGCTTTTACCACTGAAACAAAACAGTTCCCGTGGAATAATGCCTTCGTTGACATTCCTGTTCCCGTCGTCTGGGAAACCCAAGAGGTGGTATTGTTGGCTATTATTCAGTATTTGTTATCAGTGTAAGGATCATAGGTCACAGGGTTGTGCTGGCACAGAGACAGAAAGGAACAGATGAGCCTTCGGGAGAAACGAGCGCAGACACATCGCCACATTAGAAATCGGGGCAAATTCTCAGAATCTCGAAATCAGCAGAACGATCAGAATCCTTGACATGGTCTGCGCCCAAAATACAGATGCGTGGGTTTGTCTTCGACTCACATTCCATCCTGCATACAAGTTTCGTTAACATCGGTTGAGTAGGTTTCACCTTGTCTTAGCATTTTCTGTATCCGTTCTTTACTCCAGATCTTTCACACGAAAATACCGTTAAAATGTATTGAATTATTTCATGGGTCACAGTTCATCTAACCACTAAGTTTCGTTACATCTAGTTCCTCAGTTTTCGCGTACGTAATCTCTGCCAAACTTTCCCAGCGGACACATCCTTGAATCGGATCCATCCGCACAAAAATATAAATGGATTCGTGCTTGGACGACACATGCTTTCTTTTCACTAAGTTTCGTTCAGTTCGGACCTGCAGTGTCTGAGCAGTGCCTGTTGCTGACAGACAGACAAGCAACCAACCAACAGACGCAGATGAAATTATGATCCCCGCGAAGATGTTGCCCCGATCTGAGTGTTCACCACAACGTTTTGGTGGGTCATTGGAAAATGCTGGGCTGGTCCATCCGGAGCATTGTGTTTGCGTAACTCACACATGGAAGACCCGCAAGATCTTGAACCTGTGTTATATGATCGTCTGTACGCGTGTACACCTCGGAAGGAAATGTGGACAGATGCAGGAATGTACACAGGCTGGCCTGAAAGATTAGTGAAAAGATTGCCGTGCACGTCGACCATCTGGCGTTCACTGGGGCTCAGAATCAAGCCCCTCAGACTGAAAGTCAGAGAGTTCGGCACTGTTGTTTCATCTGTTCCCCCTCCCCCTCTCCTTCCCTTCCTGTTCTCTCTCTCCGTGTTCACCCCAAACCCTCCACTCATCCTAAGTGTCTCTGCCGTTCCCTACCCTCGTGTTCTCTTATCTTCCCCTTTATCTTCCTCTCTTTTGATTCTATCATCTATTCCACTCCTTAGGGATTTGCCCCATTCTCTGCTCCCTTCCTCGTCGCCTTTTACCCTCCCTCCCCCCCCCCCCCCCCCCCCCATCAATTCCCCCCCCCCCCCCAATCCCCACACCACCGCGCATCAAATTGTCCCTGTCGTCTCCCCCATTCCTTCTCTCTCTTTCCTACCCAGCTTCATCTCTCTCTCTCTCTCTCTCTTCTCTCTCACTTCTCTCTCTCTTTTCTTAATATCCCTCCCTTACTCCTCCTACAACCCCCCCCCCCCGCAAAAAATCAATTGCCTGTATTCTCCCCCCCCCCCCATCCTCTCCTATCATCCCGTGTGACGACGTTCGGAAAGTCCGGAGAAAGAGAGATTTCTTTTGCCGTGGGGACTTTCGTTTCGCAATATTGTTTTTAAAAAAACGTGACGTCCTTGCACACACACACACACACACACACACACACACACACACACACACACACACACACAACACACACACACACACACACACACACACAGCATGCACTCACGAACACACCACACACACACACAACACACACACACACACACACACACACACACACACACCACACACACACCACGCATGCACACACACACACACACGCATGCACTCACGAACACACACCACACACCACACACACACACACACACACACACCACACACACCACCACACCACACAACACACACCCACGCACACACACACACACACACACCGCCATGCACTCACGAACACACACACACACACACACCACACACACACACACACACAACACACACAACACACACACACCACACACACACGCATGCACTCACGAAAACACACACACACACACACACACACACACACACACACCACACACACACACACACAAACACACACACACGCACGCGCTCCCTCTCCCCCCCCCCCCCCCCCCTCTCGCCCACATGACTCGCTCCTAGTCAAGTCTTGATCTTTCCACTATGCACATGATGTCCATCAGGCCAAATATTTGGAGATCGGA
>JADBJO010028750.1:0-19782 GCA_016801955.1 Conus betulinus | reverse complement strand
TGCACCCTTTTTTCAAGTGTCCATTTGAACACATTCTTCATGCTACAGCCTCACACGCTCTTCAATATGTCAACCTATTCAGGCTTCTGTTACTCAAACCACATATTACAAGGGATACAGGAGAATAAAAGACCCAAAAAATAAAAAAAATCTGTCGTCCGACCTACTTTATATGCTTCTATTTTCAGGTTTGAGATTCTTTTAGGATTTTTTTTTGCTGGCGAAGGTCTGATCCACTTGATTAACTAAGACCCCTAGTCATCGACTAGCCCAGAATCTTTTAAAGGAAACCAGTCCGATGATTCAGAGTAATGACTTCAAATCCATATGCAATTGCTGTGGTCAACATTTGCATGCATGATCTGAAAAACGTGTGACCATGGACATGCCAGCACAGAGAGCCAAAATGATCACTACAGCGCTAAATCCAGCTCGTTGGGGAAAGTTTCATGATTTGGTAATATCTGAGGGGCTTAAAATGGTTAGAGAAGAAAATACTGAAAACAAACAAATGCAAACAAATAATGAAATCAGGTGCCTGCCAGCTGCTCTCATAAGTAAAGAAACAAACAAGAGACTACACAGCCAGTGCCCTGATCCAAACAGAACCCTCATTTGGTATTTACAGTTCTTGGGCTGTTCATGTCTTTTAGTAAGGAGAAGTCAAACGTGGCATAGTCTGGCTTGGCAAAAACAGTAAGGAAACAGATATGCAGCCAAGTTGTGTTTCATAAATCAACAACAGTTCAGTATGCCTGACTGTTTACCTTTTTTATCATGAAAAAAAAATACAGCTTTGACGGCAACCTAATCATGCTCTCCAGATGAATAACCATAGGAAAGGAGAGGAGAAAGATACAACCATAAACTGTTGATATTGTAGACTAGAGGTAAAACAAACAAGCAACAACAAACGTAATTTAAAAATAAAATGATTTTTTCCCTGCACTTTCTCTTCTGTGTTTTTTTTGTGGGGGGTTACCCGAATATGAATTAACAATTTTTTTATATTAGCCCCCTTTTTCTGTTGTAGAAAACCATCTGCTGTCAAACACAATGCTGATTTGTTACAATGAATTCTGACAGTGTTGATGAAAATCAGGCTTTGCAGAAATTCCTCCTATACCCCTCTGATGTACCACAAACAATTGCTCTTATCCTCTTTCATGGTGCAGTATTAACCATTAATACAAAAATCTCCTCTCAGTCTGACGGGGCTTTGCTGATCTTTCAGAAGGCCTGCGCGAGGCAGCAGAATGTATGTAGTATACTGCAATGGCATTTCTAAACAAAGATGACTACCAAAATGCCTTGGTAATTGGTAAGTGCAGGAATAATTATTACCGTTTAATCTCACATTTCAGGCACAATATTGACATTAGAATGTCAATTTAGAATGTGATCAAACACACACAAAACACACACACACACACACACACTCAGTCGTGTATCCGCTCACACAGATTAGCACTCAAATTGAAATATCATCCAAAATCTAGATCATTTTGATTATCCGCACTACCGAGAATGCTTCTACCCGCTGAACTATGACAAGATTTTCTGTTGCCAAAAAAAAAAAAAATAAAAGGATAAAATGTATACTCGTATGGGTATAAGAATAGTTCACAATCACAAAAACATACGGATAGACAAAATTAGACGCTTGCTTTAAAAGAACAGAAACATAGAAGGCTACAACTACATACTGTATGGGGGGAGCTGTTCCTGCTTATTTTGCTATGACAGGATTCTAGAACTAATTACACATGTAAACTGACAATAAAAGATGCTTAGGGCCAAAAATGAATGAAACAGTAATCAGAAAAGTTGTGATTTTTTTTTGCATCTGACAATCGCTGAAGAACTATCAACGCTGTACGAAAACACCCCAAAAGGTCATGCAGTCTAATAAGCTGTGATGGATCATCTCTCTCGTCACTCTTATCTGCTACTTCCCTTGCTCATCTATACTATTATATATGCAAGTTACTCGCTTCCTTTTCATAAGATGCAGGCTAATCCGCGTCTAGCCAGATGCAGAAGACTTAGGGCCCCCTGCTGACTGAAAGGGATAACTTCAGCTCTATGCTATTTCCACCCTGTCAGATCATTTTTTTTTTTTTTTTTTTTTTTTTCATCCCCTTATGTTTTCCCTACTGTAGACATTATGTAGTTGTAGAATAGATAATCAAACTTACAAACTAAATGACTCCATAGGGGTCTAAAGCTCCATCTAGGGGCAAAGTCCAGGTACCCCCGCCGGTAGACACACCAGCATAAGGCAAAGATTGTAATCTTGCAGAATTATTGGAAGAGTACATCAAGTCATGCATAGGCATGCAACCTGTACACAATTACTTCGAAGGTGTGGTCTGAATCACTGATGTGGCGCCTATTAAAATATGAAACGGCAGCGTGTGGCCTACGCTGATCCAAGTTAATATTGTAAGTGAATTAGTTCATGCATAAAGCCACACTTTATCAACTTACTAGTATTATTATGAAACGACTTATAAAGGCCGCCTATTCTCCGCGAAGCTACCAAGGCTCTAAAAGCGCTTTCACATCTCACACTCATTTACAGCGATAACATTGCTGCCTACGTGGTAGCTAGCGCGACGTGAAGATGCTGGCCTAGCTGCGTCGGGCTTCATCCAGTGTCGTTTTACTATGTCATTCCAGTCAATATTGTTCACGTCATAGTTCCCTTACTTCCTTTATTTCATTTCGCATATCTCATCAGCACGGGTGTTAGGCCTATGTGTAGCCGGTGCCATCCATACCAAAGCGCCAAAGTGGGGCGTTCTCATTCCGAAAGTTGGTGTATGGGTTTTTATCATGTGTGTCAAGATGTTATGCTGGTGTTCACACGATGAACCCCAGTTTATAGTCTCTCTTCGAAACAGGGAGCTGTTATGGGAAATGTAGTCAGAACCTTAGTTAATCTCAACTCTGTAGAGAACAATCCCCCCTGTTGCTTACTGAAGTCTAGCGCTGGTAGATATTTGAAACCCAGCAATCCCTGGATTGGCAGCCAGGTTTCTGAGTCGGCATTGGCTCATATGACCCACTGAGCTATGCCGGCCTCCGAACTGATGGAACCCCACTCACCCTGAAGTGTGAGACAAGACCATGGGTGTTTCTTAAATACTGCATGAAAATCCAAAGCAGAGCTAAGCAATACTGGGCCACCTGGTTGTCAGGTAACTCGGAGGCAATCTTCAGCATTATGATGCTTTAAGCTTTGGAACCGAAGGTGTACAGCAGTTCATCGTGCACTCTATATAACTTTTTGTTTTGTTGGGGGGGGGGTTTTGATTTTGGCTGGTTATGTACCTCACCATATCACGAATTTTGTCTTGCTGTTCTTGTCGGAAAAAAAAAAAGAAAAAAAAGAATAACGGTTGGAAAGGCAGGACAGTGGATACGGAGGGGGAGCTGTGAAGTATACAGTTATTCTTCCTCTTGCTTTTTAGGTTTCAGCACATGCAATTCATATGAGCTTCCTCTTTGCAAGCTGTGTGTGCGTGGCATGGTTGTAGTGGGTGTGTGTGTGTGTGTGTTGTGTGGTGTGTGTGTCTCTGTTGTGATGTCGTCGACACAGCATGCTGCGAGCAGTGTCGCCAGCAAGATGTGAGAGGCTCGCATACTCTGCTCCTGCTCATGCGACTGCTCATACGTAGGTCTCTCGCCGTGTCAGTCACACCGCTCAACCTAAATGACTTCACGTTTACGCACACGACAGCTATATGTACTCACGCATCAGCCTACTACTGCACACATCGCTATCGACATACCTGTTCTGTACACCATTCTTCTTAGGTGGCATGATAGACCACAACATAGTACACAACACGACACACATACATTTGAAAAGCTATACTAGACAAGGGTAAACGTTTCATCCACACATACCCCCACGGACGACACACTCATCCACGATGAGCACACACAGGCTGATTCAAACCCCAGCCTCCACTTTCAGCTAATTCCGCGTTTTGTGTGCAGCAGCCCAACGACGAAAAATGCACAACAGTGCTAGCACGGACACTCGATCGCACCTACAAGCTATAATGCTAATGGGCTACGATTCGGTGCGGTAATGCCATGCGGCGGGCCAGACAGTGCTCGCCAGATCCTGTCCTTCTCCGTAGGCTGACTACCGTATAGTCATATAAACATACACAAAAGTCTACCGCGGAAATGGCAAGATATATCTGAACGGGCAGCATTTCGCCATTCATAGTGTCTCACTCCTCGCCATGGGTACAAACAACAATCTGGAAAAGGTGTTTCAGGGTAGGCAGAGTGAAGAATAGACCAGACCCATATGAACCAGAAAAAAAAAAAATGACTCGTCCCTCGAGCACCACCTCACTTCTCAATTGGTTCTTTGACAGTGAACAGTGCAGGCTGAACGTTAATCTCGGCCAAAGCAACTACAATGCACATAGTGACAGACAACTGTCTCGTAGTCAAAGACACACGTGGTCAAGGTGTCTGAGCTACTACCTGTGGTGCAGATCACTTGGTAGTGCAGCTACAGACACCACAGCCCGACGAGGACTGAGGTGTACGAATGAGACAGACATAGCTGAAAAACCTAGGGCGGGGCAGGAGCGAGAGACAGAGAGAGAAGACTACGGCATCAGTGCACCATAGCCACAATCACTGGCAGCATGCGAAAGGATCGACAGCATATGCACCATCACGCCGGACCATAACAAATCAGAGCACACAAGCCGACCCCCCTATAGACACCAAAAAGGCAAACACACACAAAACGTTGAAAGTGTCTGTACGGGTAGGGGGCACAGTGACAGCTAAAAGGGACTCTAGCGTGCTGAGTTGGAAAATACTTGGGGCGATCTGGCGACTCACCTCCCGCTGATCCTGCGGTCTGTTGCCCCTGGCACGGTATATTGTTGAATTCACGTTCTAATCGTCCCCGGCTATCGCTGGCCTGCTTAACGAGGCAATCAAGTCTGATTCGGAGGTCACTGGCTCATGGACTGAGCACGGGTCCCTAGCCACGCACCCAACTTGTTTTCTGCTCTCTCTCTCATCGCATCAGTCTGTGACCTTCCTGCTGACCTTATCGGCCTACTCACTCCCTGCCGCCTTACCCCCGCTCCGTCAGCTCCCCCCTCCTCGCGCGCCTAGGCTTCCTCCAATGCCTTTTTAACTTCCTTGCACGGGCATCAACATCAGTTACGGTCCCTGACCACGATACACTCTGCGTACCGCCTTCCCTCTCTCCCTCCCTGCTGCAGCTGCAGCCCACCATTCTACAATTCTCATTCATCGGTCATGCTAATATCTTGTCTAGATCTGTCCATTGTCTCATCATCTATGCCAATCCTTCTGTGCTATCTTTGCATTTATCTATTATGCCAAAAGACATATAAAAGGCAAAATAAACAAATAGCATATAAAGCAATCATGTATCTATTACTCTGTAAATCATCTAAGGCACGCCGGACCGCGACCCCATGCTTCTACACACCCTTTTGCTTCCTCTGGACACAAGATAGGGACTTTTGCAAAAGTGATCACTAGATAGGACACATGACTGACATAGCATGGACTAGGATAGATACATATGGACTGGTACAGTATGACATGTATGGAGCAAACGGGCATGTTCGTGGCTTATTGGAGTGATTAAGGCTATAGCTGCAGACGGGTGTATGTCCTCTGACACATGCAAGGCCTCTCGCACCTTATGCTGTCTTATAACTGTCCTGTCATCACAGAAATGAACAGAGAGACAAACCATTGCGCAAAATGGACCTGTGAAAATCTATAGAAAATAACGTCTGAAAGGTAAAAAAGGAACAAAATAAACATAAAGACAAGAAAGGTAAGGTGCAAAGAATTATTGTTCTATCGAGCCCTGACATTTTCTAAATGATTCTTGTTAACTGGTGAAAAAAGAAAACATCTGCAACCACCTATCTATCGAAGGGCGAAACTAGAAGCAACCCCCCTCGTAACTTCTAAGAGACCGTCTGGTCATAGCCCTGTTCTGAAGCTGATGATCATCGGGCGTTTTCGATTCTCGCATTGCGTACATGCCATTTTCGCTGTGGTATTGTTCAAAGTTTTCAGACATGCAGCAAGGTCTGTGGAAACACTGTCAGTAGTACATGGTGGCACCCTCATGTGAGAGTGGCCGGCTACCCTAGACAGTCACCTCGGCTCAGGCATCTAAGCACATTTTTTGTTTTGGCAGGCATGAGAGGTTAGGAGAGTATGTGATGTCTCTGTACAGCACTGGATCCACAACCATATCTTATACTGAAGCCATACAGCAGAGTGATTCAGCTACAGGGGATAATGTTTGCGCTGCTGGTGGGTTGCCTACTGATGATCCAAGCAACTGAATGTTCCCTGTGGATATGGCTGTTGTAAGGCTAGTGCGACTGGACAAGGCCTGGGACCGGCTCAGGTAGGCACCGGATAGACAGTAATGAAGCAGTGCACTGGGATAATAATAACACGCAAGAGGGGCTTACTAAATTGAGCCTAGCAATAATACTAACTCGTTTGGACACACCCAACCTTGGAGCGCCAAGACCAACAAAAACCTTTCCACCTCTGTGTGCTCTGGTGGGAATCTTCTGCTAGAGGGCCATGACTGACTGTCATTGGTTCAACGCTTAATGCTTTCGTAGCAGAGGCCTGATTAGGGCTGCGCGTGCACGCGGTACCCGGGAACCCACGTTACTATCAAGTTGTTGTTGGCGTTATTCCCTTAGGATTAGATAGACTAGTCACGCGGCACACGCGGGATGACTCGCTCTATTAGGACCACCAACAATAACATCTGTGGAAGGGGATACTATGGCTAGGCTCGAGGTCATCACGGAGTACATCGGGCGCCTGCAGCAGTATCTGACTATTCCATCGGACTGTGCGGTTGCTGAGAAGACAATCAGACAATTTATATAACTCCTACATCAAGCAACGGCTAAATGAGATCATAGAGAAATGGGCCAAGGCTAGTCGAAAGGCGCGTCATCTTGAGATACAAGTGTGCTGACTATTACCTGCTTATCGATTATAACTGTTAGTATGGGGTCTCACCCTGGGGGGGGGGGGGGGGGGGGGGGGGGGGCAATCTTGTGGATTTGCCTTCCCAAACAGATGGGTACACATTTAACTGTAGCAAATCTCATTTCATCCTTAAACAGACATTCCATCTCAGAAGACGAAATGTTTTGGCTTAGATGTGAATAGTAAGTAACAAAAACGGGCAGGCATCGCAAATAAACTTCTGGCACTCCTACAAATGATCCTTGATGCATCTGATCATTAATTTGTGATGATGGACTGGCTATGTAATGCCGCGCTGAGGTTTGGGGCAATGAGGTGGCTGGTACCACCCACCCCTCCTATCATTAAGAAAAAAAAGTGGGGGGGGGGGGGGGCATATTGCAGTGGTACCGGCTGGTCTTCCAGACAAGGCTGATGATTCTATTTTGGGCAGTAATACTTTTCTTTTCATATTTCAACATAATGAGTGGCAGGAAGCCACTATGTACATTTCACTTTGTTATGTCTGCTTTTCACAATCAGCTCATTACATTCTACTCTCGCGCAAACATGTTTCAAAATAATCTTGATGCAAAGGCATGGCTTTGTGCTGATTCACCTTGGCCTGCTACTGTGGCAATACTAAGATCCAATGCAAGTGTCCTGAATATGATTAGGGTTTTCGCCTTGTCATACCTGTAAACATGGCTATGAAATGCTGGGCCTGAAAATATTATGCTCAGCACCATGAATAGTTTAGTGAAAAGATATCTCACAGTTAGCAGCACCTTATAGCGGCATAGCAACTGTAATCATCCTTAGGCGCTAAGCTTATGGATGATGTTGAGATGACAAAATACACAGATCTACAAGATTCTAGTCAAGAGGGTCTAGCCATGAGGCTTGTTAAGCAACATTGCTGGTATAAATCTTCATGAAAATTTGGCTCTGAAGAGCTATGAAAAAAACTAAATAATAAGTTGCTTCAACACAAAATTCGATCCTAGGGCTGGATAAGCCATCAACGGAGAAATCTGATACACTATCAACCTAGAATACCACGCTATACATTAACAACATTGTTTCTTTCAACATGGCGAATTCGTATTTGCCGAAAAAAATTGCTGTTAAACCTTGTCATGGATGGTCACTGTCTTCATCTGTCCCGTGGCAAATGGTGGTTGTGTCTCGTGGGGTGTGCATGGCGCACGCATGTAGGGTGTGTTTTTAGTCGTGGGCTTCTGCAGTTCTATCGATAATAGGCGGGGCTGGTAGAGCAGAGCCATGGGCGGGTATGGACTACAGGGGGGGTTTTAAGGCTGTTTATAGTTCGCTTCGCTAGTAGTCTGATTTTAGCCTCTGTTCAGGAGCATTTATGTCCCTGGATATCTTAATATGGACATGTCCTGCGTGTGCCTGTTAACCCCCCATCGTCAGACACAGTCGCAGGACCTCAAGGGTGGTAGAGGGATGTCTCTAAAGGCTAGCGTGGAAGAGCAGTGCTTTCCTCTGGGTCATCTCACGCAGCACACCATTTCAGGTGTTGTCTGTGTCTATTCTTCAGTTATGGTTTCTCAAACTTGCAAGCAACCTAATGGCTTGTTAAACCTTAACTGAATAAATATTAAACAGTTCTGGCGACATAGGTATCCTGGGCAGATGTGCATATAGCTGACTGGAACAGTAACCATACATCACTGAAAAATGGGTCGCGACCTTTGACTTCAGCTGGCACTGGCGAGCTCTCTATCGCCGCCGTCTCGCAATTCTTTTCCGGGGGGGCTAGTTGTATTTTCTGCCGGTGGCAGCTGTTATGCCTGTATTGTAAACTAGTTCTTGCAAAAATAGCAAACAACATATAATAGAAACAGTGACATAAAAAAACCATTGAGAGGAGGAATATTAAAAATATTTCAAAACACACAATTCTGATCGCAGTATTGATTATATTGTTCACCTAACTTCAGTGATGCCAGAGAGGAGGTAGGTGGGAAAAATTCTTCCTGCAGCCAAGGTTAAGGCCGCTTGTATGCTATAAAGATCTTTCCTCACAGAGGACAAAATGTATCATAGCTTGATTGGTCAAGCTGGTTAGCCTAAACACGAACCCAAGGTGAACTGGCCTTGTCACAATGGTAACACTCAATGTCAAAGCAAAGTAGAGGGCATTTCTGTGGGCAGTTTTAATCATTCTTCGTGACAATAAGTAATCAATGAAGTTTTGATCTGGCTTCGTGTTGTAGGTATTTTTGGTCATTTTCAGAATAGTGGAGTCAGGCACTAGGAAAGGGGCATATGGGCTATAAAACCATGACTAGGCGGGGGGTTTCGGTTATAAAAACAAATGGCCCAGATAAACCTCTAGTCAGGCTGTCAAGAGATCTATGTTCTGAGTCAATCAGGCTTTTTAAAAAACAGGAAAAAACATGTATTCTTTCTGCGGAAAAAACTAACACCCATTGGTCTTTGGGCAACAGGCACACAAACGTCTTGACTGATAGTGCTTTGTCTATGTCAATGCTGCATTGTCTCCAATTATCACTGACCGATGAATTCAGAATATCCCACAGTTGCGATATATTCTTCTTTAAAGATTCATGGAGGTCTATCCAATTCTAATGAGATTATAACTATCAAAACAACCTATTTCATACTTTTTTTTGTTTTGTCAAAAAAAGTCATCAGCAACAAAGCAACTAAGAAGAGAAAAAACATCAATGGCACGCATTAGACAAATGTTTATTGAATATTACCTGCATGTAACCACCTAAAAGGGGGGGGGGTTTGGAGGGGAGGAGAGGTCAGCAAATCTTACATGAGCTCTACTTTGAAGGTAATTGACATCCCTCCAGAATGTGACAAGAGGAACTCATATTACCTATGTGTAAAATATGGCTGATCCTGTGCATGCTTTTGCTAAAGACTAACAGAGGAATAAAAAATATCTCTCGAAACCATGAAAACTGCACATTATAGGATGGGAGAAAGAGTATCAGTGTGTTATTAGATGTGATTCACGACCCAAGCAATCTGGCAGAAAATATCCTGAGAAATTCTTGGAGTCTTATGCTCAAACATCCTTTCCTCTCCACCGACCCCACCCCGCATAAGTCATGGACAGGCATTCAATAACTTGACAGCAAATGTGATGACAGTCAAAGACCAGAAAAAAAAAAAACCCACTCAAGGTCTGCAGAGGGCGGGTGGCACTTTTCACCTATTGATCTGGAGTAGCTGACATGAGATCTCAGGACATCAGCGCTGTCTGTTAACATACCAAAAAAGACAAGTGATCTGTGGATTCCATCCCTGCTTTTTCCCCTTCCCCTGAATTTCTTTTCTTCACTTTTTTCCTCTTCTGTGCTTTTTCACATTCACATTTCTCTGAAATCTGTAAAGTTGTGAAAAAGTGGGCTGTTTGAGGGGATGGGAGATAAGGGGGGCGGGGTTCCACGAACAGGTACGCAGCAGCAAACAGATATTAGCTTTCCCTGCTGAGCCCCGACCTGTGGAAGCTGTCCACCATTTTGAGCTGTCCCCGGAGGTCCTTCTTGGTGAGGTGATCCAGCATGCGGGCGTCCACCAGGCACTCCATGAAGTGGGAGCGGTACTGGGGCAGGCCCAGGCTGGGCAGCCACTCCTTGCCCATCCACTCGTGGTTCATGTCACCAAAGGCCAGGGTCTGCACAGACACACACATACATGCTACATCCACAAGCCTGCTACCACCAGAAAGCTCCTCAGCTATTTTCAAATGAACACATTTTTTTCACTTAGTTTTCATCTTTTATTAGTAATATTGTGATTATCATACTGATGAAGCAAAAATATTGCATGCACCCATACACGACATCTGGTACTTATCAGTCTATCTTACATGAAAACTGTTACACTTTCTTTCTTTCATGTACTACTTTTACTGAAGCAACTGTCACTTTCATCAGTCTCTTGGTGTGCATGTGACGTGACGCTTGACAACACCATACGATCAGTCCCACTAAAACACCAAACCAAAGAATAGATTTCAAATCTATGCCCACTCTCCCCTTCTCAACAAACTGGGGCTCACGGACACCTATACGGATGCATAAATTATCCCGTGCCGATTAGGTTCAAACAATTTCCGAGGCGATTGGTGACTAGACTAAATCCCTCCCCCTCTCCCCCCTGATGGGTGAATGACAGTTTGTCGAAATTTGATTCGGCAAGCGAGAGATTCATATACTAGGCACACACAGGCGCAGCTTCACTGACCCCTCAGGACTGCCTGTAGACAAGAGCAGAGGAAGACAAAGGGACAGAGGCCTAGCCTAGGAAACTCTTGGTAACTCCTTGATCTCAAGTCATTCCCTGTTCATTCCCAGGAAAAGTGAGTTGGAACTCTGTTTTACATTTTTGAAATCTATGTATTGATTTTATGTATGCTGTGTGTGTTAACATTGTAACTTGTACAAATGCTTAGCAACATTTATCAAACTGATGAATGATTATTTTGTGTAGTAGTTTGCTTGCCATCATATGGCAAAAGCTCTCTCCCAGTGGTTTTGATTCTTTGTTAACAATCTGACCACTGCTCTTTGTGTTCACCCTGACTTTGTCAGTATGCAACCCTGTCTGTTAAGATAATAATTCAATGATTAATTTTGATCAGGAAAACAGTATGCTGTGCTAGGTAAAAACTGCTACTCTGATTTATAAATACTGGTGATTATTGGAATGATTTGTAGTGTATGACTTTAAGTCTACACCACATGTGTACTTGGACTAAGCATAGCCCAAGTCAGTGTGATTTATTCATATGAAACAAGGAAGAGTTGTTTAACTAAAACTGTAACATTGTATTACTGTCTCCTACCCCCTTTTGTAAGCTTAACTTAGCCATTAAACAAAAGTGGAGGTTAATAGTTATAGCAGAAACTCTACCATAGAGAAAAAAAACTTTGCTGGCTGAGTCTCACACCCTCTCTGAAAGAAAGAGGAAAAGGGTAAATGTGTGCACTCGACAGACCAGCCATCAGATTCTCATCTACAGATCAAGTTCTCTTTATCGCAGAACTGGGATCCTGGTCACGCTGCACATCACAGTGAACCAGGAGCTGGGACTTCGCCAGAAACCAGGGCGACACCAGACAACAAATCTACACCAGTGGGGCAGTCACCAGCCACAGGAGAGATCAACTATTCTCTCCGAAGCAAAGCTAAGTTTGCTTACCACCTGGACTCAAACCCATCAGACCCTTACCCTCACTTTATGATGAAACAGTGAGAACCTGTTATGAGTACCATTCTGGCTACAGCAGCACTGGGTGCTTGCAAGCAGAATGGATGTATAATACCCATATACATTCAGTGTAACGTAGACAGAACCCCTGTATGCCAACTTAAGCTTGCTGCACAGAGTGCAAGTGAGTAAAGTAGGAGTGAGGAAGGGCCCCTCATTGTGGTAGTCCAATGAGAACTGAAACTCAGTCTATGGAAGTGACACGCCATTTCTTATCTATGTGTAAGTAATAAAAGTGATGTGTGAAAGTGCACTTAACTTGTGTCAGTTCCCTGTTGTTCAATCGAATGTTGAAATGTTTGAACTTCTCTCTTCAATTCTGTATCTCGGAGCTATAAGTACTTTAATTAAGAGTACAGGCCTAAGGAAAATTATCTCAGCATACAGAAATTATTCCAAGTCCTTCCCCTAGAGGACCCACCTACCACTCGTATCCATCTCGTCACAGTGCATGTATATTTGTTTTGCTCACACATCATCTTTGCATTGCTAATGTTGCTAGTAGGACTCAACAATACATTACGCATCAATATGACTTGATTGATACCATATGCTGGTACAGGCTGGGTACCAGTATACCAATAGCGATACAGTGTGTACTTCTTGAGAGAGAGGAGAAAGGGTGGGGGGGAGGGTACTTTCTGAGTGAGAGACAGAGAGAGAGAGACACAGACAGACAGACAGAGAGAGAGAGAGAGAGAGAGAGAGAGAGAGAGAGAGAGAGAGAGAGAGAATGTATTACAGGCAAGATGTCAAAAAGATCAGAATGAATAAAAATTTGGAAAGGGAGGCGGAAGGGAGAAACGTCTTGCCAACTGTAACATAAGAGAAAGTGACATATCAAGTATTACACATTTTGTTACCTTACTTTGTTCATCATACAGTTTTTTATACTGGAAATCGATTAATGCCCCCACCCCTACCCCCGCCCTTTTTTTGTGTGTGTGTGTGTGACTATTACTGCCAGAAAAGGTACTTCAATGCAGCAATCGATTTAAAAGATTACATCTATATTACATGAAGGCAATGAAACATTCCATTTTTCATAACTAGAAACTTTTTTTCGCTCTCTAAATACTGTTTCTCTTCAGAACATTTATCAGCCCAAAATAGTGCCAAATGTCACACAGAGGCCATAGTGCTAAAACAAGAAATATGCAGATATTGGTAAAACAGTGTGTTATCTGTGTCCGTTTTCAACTATTAAAACTACATCATCTAGTGAAAACTGCTTAACCACTGTGATTCAGGCTGTCACATAAAGATGCTGTTTCTCAGCTGAACACACATACAGGCACCACAATGTTTCTAAACACCTATTCCCTTGTGTATCTACTAACCATCGACCATTACACAGTATGTCCAATAAACAGTGAATGATGGCATACTGGTGCAAAGTAACAATTTGTTGATAAAATACTGGTAGAATTTCCATACCTATTACCAATACCAATCATTACTGAAAGACTCTGAATGTGCATACGCAAGAAACAAAGGCTAAGTACAGAGTGACTGTGTCCACAACCAAACCCTCAAATTAATCACGTCAGAACTGGTGCTGCAAACATAAAAAAATCAGTTTAAATCACATGAAAAGAGTAGTTTACAATACACAGCTGTAGTTACATAGTTTTATAAAAACCATCACGGACACTATAGAAAAATTAAAGGGGTAGGCAGGTCTATAAGACGCAATTACCCACAGTGAAACAGGCCCTGGAAATGGAAAGAGGTAGTGGTGGACAGGTGTCAGAGACAGAAATGGACCTACTGTGCGTGATGTTCTGGGCGCTGAGGGGCTCTCGTTAGGGACACCATCTCTTGGATGGCTAGGCGCAGTTTGAGGCGATGCAATGGGGTTGGAGATGCCGATCTCCCCTCTGGATCTCTGTGTCTGACAGAGCTGAATGATGGCACCGCTCTTCACGTTGGCTCGACAGGCCGCCACATACCACGGCGGCATACCCACCCACATCTAGACCACAGAAAGTCATCGTCTGATATCTTAATACAACCACACACAGAAAGAATAACAGTACTCATAAGCACATGTAAACATTATTGTCAGAAAGTATTCTCCTCACAAACACAGTTACCAACAGATTATTACGCCGCAGATTCTTCACAAAAAAGTGGAATATTTCATGGTTTGCTGACAGAGAAACAAACATGGCTAGCAAAATTATATGTTGTTTACAAACTTTTCCTTTTTTCACATGGAGGGTCCACGTCTGGTTATTTGAATATGTTGCCTTCGAATCCTTCATGTATGATTATAACACATGTACCTCGCATTCACAAACACCTCCAGCAGGATCAGACGAAAAGGATATAAAGATGTGCGCCTAGGCACATCTACACCCTGTCCATGTATCAACCAAGACAGAACTCATCAAGGCACATCTATACCCTACCGGTGTTGCCGCGATATAGAACTCTGCATCGCTTGGTCTCTCATTAAATCATTAGGCTCTGTTGAAAGGCTGTTAAAAAAAAGATACTCCCCTGGACGATGGCTCACAGCAACTCAGAGAGAAACAGAGAGTGAGATAGACACACAGCCTGCCAGCCAGCCAGATAGATAGACAGAGAACAAAAGTAAGTCGGCAAGAGAAAGACAGCGAGTGAGAAAGAGGACACACACAGAAACACAAAGAGGGAGAAAGAGAGAGAAAACAGACGAACAGAGACAGGGAGAGAGCGAGAAAGCAGACAGACAGAAAGAAAGAGAGAGGCAAGAGAAAAAATGTGTGTAAAACCTCATATCACAGCGAGTGAGAAAGAGAGACACACACAGAAACACAAAGAGGGAGAAAGAGAGAGAAACAGACGAACAGACAGAGACAGGGAGAGAGAGAAAGCAGACAGACAGAAAGAAAGAGAGGCAAGAGAAAAATGTGTGCAAAACCTCATATCTGGCCAGAGCTACAACAGATGGCCTATTCTATACAGCAAAGGTTTATGTGGCAGCCTTCACTAATGACAGAGAACAAGATTGTGCATGAATGTATGAATGCATGCGCATGTATGCAATTGTGTGAAGATCTTACTTCAGTGGGTCAGTTCGTAAGACAAAGGATCTGGATGCAGTCATTTTAAATGGAGAGAGATAGGACAGAAAAAGAGAAGGTATGTGTGCATATGTGTGTATAAACATGAGAGAGAGAGAGAGAGAGAGAGAGAGAGAGAGAGAGAGAGAGAGAGAGAGAGCGAGCGAGTGAGACTGTGTGTGTGTGTGTGTGTGTGTGTGTGTGTGTGGTGTGTGTGTGTGTGTGTGTGTGTGTGTGTGCATGCATGCGTGAGTATGTGTGTGTGTGTGTCTGTGCATGCTTGCAAGTGCATGTACATGTTTTGTGGGCAGACCTCACCTCTAGCCAAGCAACCACCGTAGGCCCATTCCATAAGGCAAAGGGTGTTGATGCCTTCATTGCCTCCTCTAACAGTTCATGCCTGCAGATCACATCACAGACTGTTTTTTAAATCATCATTCACTTACTGATGCACTGACAATTCATCACAGAACTAGCTGATAAATATTCAACTGCAAATCTTATATTAGAATGAGGTACTGAGAATTGGTATCATAAAAAATTTCAACTAATCCTTTTTTTTTGTGCTTTGTTTCTTTTCTTTTGGTTTCTCATAATATTTCTTCTTCTTCTTCCTTTACACGACCAACATCATTTTGCTGATGGTTTTGTCGTATTCGGGGAGATTGCTGAAGGTTTGCGCTGTTCTTCGGATTTGGAAAAAAAAAAACAAAAAAAAACGGGGGGGGGGGGGGGGGGGGGGTAGGGATTTTAGGGAATAGTGGTCAGGAGGAGGGTAAGGGGGAGGGGGAGTGTTGGGGGTGGCGTGGCGGGGGGGGGGGGGGGGGGGGGGTTGTTGTTTCAGGTTCTACAGATGGGAGGCCAGCCTGGACTTGAAACAGTCCAGTGACTCAGCTGTCAACCTCCTGAGGCAACTTGTTCCATTCTGGTATGGTTCTTGGAAAGATCGTCATCTGCCTGTACCATGTCGTGCATGTGGGAATGTTATAGCTCAGGTCGTTGTTGATCCTAGAGCTCAGCCTGCTATCAGATGGTTTGGGCAGGTACATGGAGTTAATGGAGATGAGTCCGTGATGGAATTTTAAAACATCTCCAAGCGGGCTTTCTTACGACGCTGTTGTAGGGAAGGCCAATTAAGAGAGTCAAGGATGGAGTCGACGCATGATATTTGACAGTGGCGATTTGACACCCATCTTGCTGCTCTTCGTTGAATCTTCTCGAGGGCCTCAATCTCGTTTGCAGTGTAGGGATCCCAAACGGTGGCTGCGTACTCAAGAAGCAGGCGAACAAGGACTTTATACAGTTTCCTTTGTTTTCTTGTTGCCGATCTTGAGGTTGCGCCGGACAAAGCCTAGGGTCTTGCTCGCTTTCTTCGTGATGGAATCAATGTGAGATTCCCACTGCATGTTGTCCTGGATGTTGACACCAAGGTATTTAGTGGTGTTGATATTTTCGATGTTCTGTCCATGTAGCTCATACACAGGGGCAGTCTTGTTCCGCTTCCGAGAAACTCTCAGCGTTGAGCACTTCTGTGGATGGAACTCCATAGACCACTTTTCCTCCCAGATGGTAAGGGAGTGTAGGTCTTCTTGCAGCACTTTCGTTCATCTTTTTTATTCGTGATGGTCTTGCTGCACATGGTATCATCGGCAAATAGGTGGACTTTCGACTTGATGCCATCAGGAAGGTCGTTTATATACAGGAGAAAAAAGACTCAGCCCTAGGACTGAGCCTTGAGGGACTCCGGATTCTACAGGTAGAAAGTCAGATCTTGTTCCCTCCACCACCACACAGCCTGCTGTCTGTCCGCAAGGAAGTCCTTGATCCAGGCGTTGGTGCGGCCTACGATGCCATAACGACGTAGTTTCATAAGCTGTATAGACGCTCAGACACTAAGAAGTCTTTTTTGTTTGTTGATACATTTATGCCGTTTGCAATTTGTTTGACATTAACCACAACAAAAAAAGGAAAAAAAAGAAAGAACTTACATAAATTACCACTTACCACAGGATAAACCTTTCAAGGTACCTAAATTTCATCATTCAAATCAACCCATAAACATAAATTACTTGAGTTCAGATTCAACAGGTGAATTAATTGAATCACTGGAATAAAGTGTGACGAACGAAGGCAGTGGAACAGACAACATTCAATTCATGACCAAGTATGTCATTTCCTTAATCAGTTATTAACTGGCATCCTTCCCTTCCCCACCCAATCCATCCCTCACAGCCGTCCTCTCTCCCCTCTCTCTCTCTAGAAGCCTAAAAAATCTAGTCATCCTTCTGATAAAGTATCACAAAAGCCTTCTGTACACAAGACTTGTATTTCTTAGGAGATCTGCCCTAGGGAGAGTTATTAATCTATGCCCTGCTCCCTGGTTCAACGATGATCTGGAGAGAGCAAAATACTGACTGTCCTGTCAGTCAGCTCTGTCAGGCCGAAGTTTTGTGGCAAATGCAGGCATAAGATAGTCACGTGACGCCCACCCTACTTCCGATTACGGAAGATGCCGAAGATCGTGTACTGTCCGTCATTCAACGAGGAGGCCTGCGCGCAAGGCAACCCCAGGGAACCTTGGCGCTAGCGGGGAAGGTAGGGCGGGCATTAGAGTCTGACATGGTAAGTATACTTAGCCAAACAGGGAGTATAATACAAAACTCCCCATTTTGGCGTCGTATACTACTATACCATGTCAGACCATAGCAGAATTTAAAGGAATAGGAGGAGGGGGCCGAGCGCCCTAATGGTTCCTGGGTTAACTGTTATGGCTGCATTGGCCGCCACAAATGAAAACCCCTTAGAACCATCAGCCCTGGTCATGCGGATGTCCCTTAGATAAAAGTTTATGAAAGGGTTCTCCGAACGCCAGTAGGCTGCCTCCAGGAGATGGCACACGGGGACAGAGTGCTGGAACGCTGTGGACATGGCCAACGCTCTGACCTCGGGGGCTCGAGGGGAAAGGGCTGGGAGGTCTTTGTGGGCCTGGGCATAGGCAGATTTGATAGTATAGAATAGCCACCTAGAAATCGAGCCCGCCGAGATGTCTTTCTTGTTGTTGGGGTTGATGGAAATAAGGAGGCTTCTCTGAGAGGAACGCCTGGGGTGGGAACGCTCCCAGTAGTATCTGAGGCACCTAGAGGGTCATAGGTCCATGTCCCCGCTGCCTTCGCTGCCTAAGAGATATCCGCTAGGGAGCGGATAACCAGGGAAGGAGAGGTCGTGCCCGGTTCCTGGTTCTTCGCTAAGAACTCAGGCAGGAACTTAAGCGAGACCGATCCGTCTCTGAGAAAGGCGATGTCCCGAGGGTCACACTGAGGACCTGAATCCCACTTCGCCTCCTGGCTGAGGCCAGGGAGAGAAGGAAGGTGGTCTTGAAGGGGAGAATGACAAAGGGAATAGCACGGAGGGGCTCGAAAGGGGGGTTTCTGAGGGAGTCAAGAACCAGAAAGAGGTCCCACATGGGAGCGCGCCTAGGGGACTGAGCTTCCCGTAGGGCCACCCCCCCCCCCCCCCCCCGATAGTTCTCTAAGGAGAAAGTTATTGTCGAATGATGGGCCGCCCAGCTGTCAGATGGTGGTGCCTACGGCCGATCTGTAGCCCCGAATGGAACTAGCAGAGAGCTTTCGAGAGGATGAAAGGTGGGATAGGAAATTGCCTATCTGGTGGGATAGGAACTTGCCTATGTGGTGTTGGAGGGGAGGAGGTAGGGGACCGAGTTAGCCGTGCACACACGTGACCCATCTCTCTCATCGCGGTGGTCGCAATTTGGGCTGGCATAGAAGCCAAGCGTGTAGGCGAAGCATCTGGGGATTGGAGTGAGGGAGGGCCGAGCGAGGTTGTCTGAGTAAGTCCCACCAAGGGGCTAGCTGGAGAGGGGGAACGTGAGTGAGGGACCTGAGGTCCGGGAACCACAACTGAGTCGGCCACCACGGGGGTATGAGGATGAGTTTGGGTCTCTCCAGCCTGGCCTTCCTGATCACTTTGTGAAGTATGGGGAAGGGGGGAAAGGCGTAGGCGAGGAGTCCCGTCCAGGGGAGGGAGAGAGCGCATCGACCGCGTACGCTCGGGGGTCCGGGAGTGGAGAGACAGACATACATGGGGAGTCGATGGTTGTACCGGGTCGCAAATAGGTCGACCATGGGCTTGAACCAGTGTTCCCAGACGGTGGTGTCCACTCTGTGTGCAGAAGGGTCCCTGACCGGCTGAGAGTGTCTGCCAGGATGTTGCGTGTCCCCGCTATGTGTCTCGCACGCACGGAGGGTGGCTCCCCGTGCGTGGCACCAGCGAAGGAGGGCCTCTGTCCGTAGAGAGAGGCCGATGGAGTGAGAGTGAGCCCCCCCCCCCCCCTTTGTTGATGTAATGGGCTACCGACGTGTTGTCCGTGAGGAGGAGAACCAGTCGGGTGAGAGA
>JADBJO010028749.1:17500-19784 GCA_016801955.1 Conus betulinus | reverse complement strand
AAAAAAAAAACAAAACAGGAAGGCTGTAAAACTCTCTCTCTCTCTCTCTCTCTCTCTCTCTCTGAGACAGACAGAGAGAGAGAGAGAGAGGAGAGAGAGAGAGATTTACGCCGGTCAAACATTATCGAGAGGCGTCCAAATGCTGCACCGTTTCATAATTCATGCAGCATGAGGTAAAAAGTTCTCCCGCTTCACGCCACAGCGCCAGTGCACGGTATCCCCCTGACGACAGACGTTTGGTCGGCGCTCTCCTCGCTCACAGGCATGTCTGAGCGAGCCAGACAATCAACGTAACGCACATTAACTCACATCACACATCCCCCATTACAGAAAAGAAGAAGAAGAAAAAAAAAAAACGTAAAATGCAAATTTGCATTCACATTTTACAACTCTCTCTCTCTCTCTCTCTCTCTCTCTCTCTCTCTCTCTCTCGCTCTCGCCCCTACCACTGTCTCTCTCTCTCGCTCCCTCTCGCACCTCTCTCCTCTCTCTCTCTCTCTCTCTCTCTCTCTCTTGCACACACGCGTGGACGTAGGTGCGTGGACACACATACACACACACACACACACACACACACTTCCAAGCACACGCAGAGGGGAGCAGAGAGAGAGAGAGCGAGAGGAGAGAGAGGAGACAGAGGGGGAGTGCGAGAGAGAGCGGGGAGGTGGGGACGTGCGAGAGGGAGAAGAGAGAGAGAGAGAGAATGGTGGTGGTGGTACAGAGAGAGAGAGAGGAGAGAGAGAGAGAGAGAGAGAGAGAGAGAGAGAGAGAGAGAGCACAGTATCGATTAAACCGAGAACCATTAGCATCAAAACACGAGTTAATGGCACTCACTGAAGGAACTCGAAATAACTCCCTCCCTCTCTCTCTACACACACACACACACACACACACACACAACACACACATACTGTGTCCGTCGTATGTTTAAACCGTCACGTCCGTCGTATGTTTAACCGTCACGTCCGTCGTATTTTAAACCGTCACGTCCGTCGTATGTTTAAACCGTCAGGTCCGTCGTATGTTTTAAACCGTCATGTCCGTCGTATGTTTAAACCGTCACGTCCGTCGTATCGTTAAACCGTCAGCTCCGTCGTAGGACTAAACAGTCATGTTCGTCGTACGTTTAAACCGTCAGCTCCGTTGTATGTCTACAGTATGTTTAAAGTATGTTCAAAGAATGTTTAAAGAATGTTTAAAGAATGTTTAAATCCCGAGCCGCCTCCACGTGCGTGCTCTTGTTTCTGCCTTCCAGAGCATCATGCATCCCGAGTTGAGCGCATGGGGGGTGGGGGTGGGGGGGGGGGGGGGGGGGTGGGGGGGGGGGGGGGCTTCAAAACGACCCCAACCCCCGTTAAACCTTGTGGACCAAATCGGTGGCAGTCAGGCCGGCGCCGTCTAACGTAACGACTCGCCTTTCGGATGATCGAGTCGGCTGGAGCGGAGAGTTGTTGGTTCACTGCTTGGCAGATCGATCGACTGACTGACTTACCCCCGGTGACTAAGAAGGTCGCTAGCTTGGCTGGGTGGGCTGGGTCAATAGTTAAGCTAGCTGGCTGAGCACAAAGCGACCGGCTGACGGACTGGTTGCCTGTGACTAGTTATGTGTCTCTTCATATTCTTCTTCTCCTTCCTTTCGTCCATTTTTTGGGTTCTTTCGTAATTCAGCTAATGCACTTCTGATCAGCCTCTTTTTTTCCCTTATCTTTCTTTTTTTTTTCTTTATCTCTCTTTCTTTCTTTTTTTTTTTATTTTCTTTTTAACCTCATCGGGTTCTTCCACCCCCACCCAACCCACGCCTCGGTGCAAGGGGACGGGCAACCTACCCTGTGCTGGGGTCAGGCCTAGGCTAGGCTGGCCGCTACAATCGACCTACCCCGTGCTGGGGTCAGGCCTAGGCTAGGCTGGCCGTACAGCCGACCTACCCTGTACTGGGGTCAGGCCTAGGCTAGGCTGGCCGTTACAGCCGACCTACCCTGTACTGGGGTCAAGCTGGCCACTACAGCCAACTACCCTGTGCTGGGGGCAGGCCTAGGCTAGGCTGGCCACTACAGCCGGCCCAAAAGTTTCGTCCACTTCCTTTCAATACGTGTTTAAGCTTCCTCTGTGACAGTCTCATCTCCATTGCTGACACCGCACGCACCTCGCACGCACGCTCTCTCTCTCTCTCTCTCTCTCTCTCTCTCTCACACACACACACACACACACACACAAACTGAAGTGACACACACACACACACATACTCACATACACACGCACGCACACATGCTTGCGCGCACACACA
>JADBJO010028749.1:10000-12500 GCA_016801955.1 Conus betulinus | reverse complement strand
ATTTCACTTTTTTCTTTCATTTCCACCGATGACATCATTCGCAATCGTCAAATACATGACGTTCCCCTTAGCTGACGTCACATTTCAGGCCTTCTCACTCACCCGTGACCCCTGTCTTTGCCGCCAGGTGGTTCCCCCCATACAGTCCCATTTCTGTCTGCTTTGAACCTCTCGGCACGTGACCCCTATCTTTCCCGCCAGGTGGTTCCCCCCATACAGTCCCATTTCTGTCTGCTTTGAACCTCTCGGCACGTGGCCCCTCTCTTTGCGCCCAGGTGGTTCCCCCCATACAGTCCCATTCCTGTCTGCTTTGAACCTCTCGGCACGTGACCCCTGTCTTTGCCGCCAGGTGGTTCCCCCCATACAGTCCCATTTCTGTCTGCTTTGAACCTCTCGGCACGTGGCCCCTCTCTTTGCCGCCAGGTGGTTCCCCCCATACAGTCCCATTCCTGTCTGCTTTGAACCTCTCGGCATATACCCTGACGGCCATATGAAAGACAGGAAGGTAAACCAACTTTCAGACACAATAGGAAAAAAAAAATGTCAAAATAGTGCCTGTCTATCAATAATACTCGACTCCTGACGCAAGACATTGGCGCATTACTTGTTGATGTGCAGCCCACAGCCGTCTTTCCCTGCCCTACGCCCCCACGCCTTGACGCCAGTGATGCCACCTTGAGTCCTTGCACGTGAGTCGGGGTGATCTGATTTCACCACACATGATTGCTGTGTTTGTGATGGGTCTGGCTCACCACGCCTGCGTCAGGCCGGGAACCAACAGAACCAGTTCTGAAGAAGCTACGTCGGTGATAATTGTCGTTTTCTACGAGAAAACAGCAAGTTATCACTGTGCTTGGTTTTTCTTTGTTTGTTTTGGTTTGGTTGGTTTTGGTTGGTGTGGTGGTGTGTGTGTGTGTGTGTGTGTGCGTGCGTGCGTGCGTGCGTGCGCGCGCGCACGCGCGTGCGTGCGTGCGCGCGCGCGCGCGTGTGTGTGTGTGTGCGTAAAGTCTGTTTTCACGGCAAATTCCATAATTAACACAGATATGCAGAGAGAGAGAGAGAGAGAGAGAGAGAGAGAGAGAGAGAGAGAGAGAGAGAGAGAGAGATGGGAGGAGGAGACAGAGACGGGGAGAGGGTGGAAGAGAGAGAGTGGGAGAGAGAGGGGGTGTGAGAGAGGGAGGTGAGAGAGAGAGAGGGAGAGAAAGAAAGAAAGAAAAGAACGGAAAGTAGAAAGAGATGAAGGAGAAGTAAGAAAGAAAGAAAAAAAAAAAAAAGAAAGAAAGACAGACAGACAGACAGAAAGACAGAAGAAGAAGAAGAAGAAGAAGAAGGACGAAAGAAAGATGGAAGGAAAGAAAGAAAGAAAAAAAGAAGGGAAAAAAACAAGTCCACCTTCATTCGCAGCAGCAGCAGCATAGGAGCATTGAGTCAAAAAGTTATGTTCAAAGATTAGATAAAAACACCATGGTAAAACACTTTGCTTCTTCTTGTCTATGCTTTTCTCTCCCCCCCCCCCCCCCCTCCCCCCCACTCCCCCTTGGAATTGGCAGGCTCCAACCTTCCACTTACTGCCTGCCTGCCTTCGTCTTCGCTCCTCCCCGAAGCGCTTCACAGGTCAGGCACTAAGGGTGTGCAGGTGATACATACTTCACGTTTCCTCTTGTGTTGGTGGTGTGTACTGCTTTGCGCGCCGCCAGACCCCGAATGTATTGCCATCTTTCATTTCCACCAACAGGGCTGCTTCCCACAGATTGAGAATTAACTGACTGTTTCGTGGTTGATGCAGTGTGGACGGACGTGTGGCGATGTTAAAGATTTTCACGCTCGTAGATTTCAACAAGTGCGTTCCGCTCTTCCTATTCTACCTACCCATATCATCCCCTATTTCCATTCCAGTACTTCATACTGCCGAATTGGATATCATTGGATTTGATTTCGTGCAGTGTTGATAGCGCAGGCGGATTGTGAATTTTTCTTCTCTTTTAAAATGTATATTTTATTTTATTTTATTTTATTTTTATTTTATTTTATTTTTTTAAGTCTGTTGCAGACTGATCGGTATTGTGAGATGATAATTTTCTTATTCGCACACATTCCTATTACTTCCGTCTACATCTCTTCCTCCTCCACCCAACGCCACCCCCCCCCCCCCCCCCCCCCTTCTCCCTTGCATTCAACTCAAACACCCTGCCTCTCTTATGTGGCCCCCACCCCACCCCCACCCCACCGCACCCTTTCTCCTCTACTTTATCCAGCTTTCCTACTTGATGCTTAATGTATCTCCCTCCCTCTGTTCCCTGCGATTTCCCCTCTACCCCCCTTGATTTCCCTCATACCCCTTCCAATTCCCCTCTTAACCCCCTTGATTTCCCCTCATACCCCTTCCAATTCCCCTCTTATCCCCTTGATTTCCCCTCATACCCCTTCCAATTCCCCTCTTACCCCTTGATTTCCCCTCATACCCCTTCCAATTCCCCTCTTACCCCCTTGATTTCCCCTC
>JADBJO010028749.1:0-5000 GCA_016801955.1 Conus betulinus | reverse complement strand
TTCTTCATCTTCATCATCTTCATCATCTTCATCATCATCATCGTAACTATTTATCATCATTATCATCATCATCAACATCATCATCATCTTCATTCGTCGTCATCGTCATCATCAGCATCATCATAATCATCATTATCAAATCCATCATCATCATGATTCGTCTCTACAATCCATCTTTTCTTTCCGGAATGTTCTAAACCAAAGCCGCTGAATAATTCATTGTGGGTAGCAGACGACAGCTAAATGCAGTCAGTCTGGGGAGAGAAAAGTCGAATCTTAGCAAACGACCAAACGATAAAAGCTGACTCATTTTTTTTTCGGGATATTCATCATTATTACTATCAGCAGTAGCATCACCGTTATTATTATTCTTATCATTATCATAACTATCAATTATCAACTACATCATCGTCATCATTATTATTATCATCATCATTATTATAATTTGTCTTTACAATCCACCATTTCTTCCCAGCGTTTTCTGAAACAAAGCTGCTGAATAATGCATTGTGGGTAGCAGACGACGACTAAATGCAATTGATCTGGGGAAAAAACAAAGTTTTTAGTCCCAGCAACTGACCAAAACCATTGAAAGTTACTCTATATTTACCGATAATAAGTATTAAAATATAACAGGCTTTTTTTCTCTTTTCTTTTACAAACATGTGCACAGCGTTATGCCCATTATTGATCATCGTCTATTATGACATATGCAGTCGTGATGTAAAAAGCATGTTTCTTCTTCAACTGTTGCAGCTCCACTTCAAATTTGGTGAGCAGGCAGACGTTGGGTTTGTTCGTACTAACCTCTTCCTCGGTCTTATGGTCACTTTTCATCAGTTCTTGGCTTGTTTCGTCGATTCTGGAAAAAAACAAATTCCTTCTTCCGATTGAACAATCTCGGCTTACCTATGACCTTTTGAACCCGGCTCTAGGTTACATCACACATTCACCACTGCCAAATACACTTACTCGCCATCCCCGTCGTACAGCGGCCAAATATAAGGCGTGATGCGTCTTTCCTCGTCATCCCTGGCCGAGACTTTGGATGAATCTCTTCAGGGTGAAGCTTCATCATTAGGATATCATTTGCCTGATGTTCAAAACTTGTGAAGGTTCATGTGGAGGTTCACTGGGGTCAGAGCAGCTCAGTTGGTAGAGCGCTAGACTCGTGATTCTGTTGATCCTGGGGTTGCGGGTTCGATCTCCGCAGGGCTGTTCCGGTGCTGAGGGATTTTTTCCCCTCGGAGTTAACACTGATTCTGACTCCCACCTCCTAAAAAATCTTTATCAGTGAGACAATAAACCGAGGTTCCGCGCGTAAACGCATGCACAGCATCTTGCGTACACATAAAATCCCACCACCAACTTTTCGGAGGAGAAGGCAGTGTAGCCGTGGTATGGATGACAAATAGACACATAGGGTGTACCGAAAGAATGAAAGTAGGAAGAAACAAACTGAGTGACTGGCAGACTGAATGTCGCGGGAAACGACCCCATGCAGCGCCAGCAGATGACTCTTCAGTCCGTGGTGTAAAGGAAAGCATGGATTGTAAAGCGCTCAGAGCTTGGTCTTTAGCAAAGGATAGGCCATGTAAAAAATACTGTTCATCATCATCATCATCATCGTCATCATCATCGTCATCGTTATAGCAATAGTAACAATAACAATTTGGACGGGCAGTGCCACAATGGGAAGAATGTAAAGACAGTCTTCTAAATACGTCGGGTGGTTATGAGCGCTTTGTTGATAACGCGGAGGTCATTGGGTCCAATAAAAAAAGAAATATGTGGCTTGTATGGATACACGTGCGTGGGAACGTAGTGAATGTATAGGCATGTGTACACATTAAGGCTTCTTGTTCTCTCCCTATTTTTTTCCATCCCAGCGCAAAGCTAGCTATCATGAACAAAGCGATAGGTCCTAAATCACCTCTCTCTCTCTCTCCGTGTCTCTCTCTCTCCTCTCTCCCTCCCTCTCATCCTCTCTTTCTCCCTCCCTCACTCCCCCTCCATCTTTCTCCCCCCCACCCTCTCCCCCCCTCTATGCTTCATCTGTATTATTATGAAACACCCTCTGTGCAATGATGTAATATCCGTTCACACTTTTCCCCCGGTGCTACGATATGACCTCCGTTAATCCCTCCCCCCTGCGCTGTGACGTATTATCCTTTCCCTGTACTGTAATGTGATGTCCTCCACCAGTGCTTTAGTGTCAGACCCTTCCCAACCGAAGGACATTCTAGGGAGGCCTTGACAGAAGACGGCCTTGAGAGGAGAAACCCCTCACAGACAAGTGTTTCAACCTTCAACCCCCCTCCGTTTAACAGGGCGGGGGACAGCATCCAGGCCATGACTCTTACGTGTCTTTGTTCTGCCAGAAGGTATGTCCCCTGGCGCTGCCCAAAACATCCCCCCCCCCCCCCCCCCCCCCTCCATTCCTCCTATCATTCTCTTTTCTCACTCTCCCAGCTTCCCATCCTCTCCCCTCTACCACCCCTATCACTCTCTCATCCCCCCCCCCCCCCCCCCCCATGTCCATTCCCTGCCACACACACCCAGTCACAGCGTGGGTCATTCAACCCCAGAGAAATGGGAGGTGCACTACCTCTCCCCATATTTCCGTTCAAACTCTTGCCCTCCTCCTTACCCCCCCTCCAACGCCCCCCCCCCCCCCCCCCCCCCCCCCCCTCCACATACACACACACTGAACACCTCCTCTCGCCCATTACCACTCCTACTCCCCCCCCCCCCCTCCCCACAAAAAAAAACTCCCAGCTTTCCCATCCTCGCTGTGCTATTCCCGAAAGGAAACTCGTTGACCAAATGACATTCTGTGCCAAGATCCACACTGTATATCAGTCAGACCAGACAAACCCTTCCATTTATGTCACCCCACACTGTCTGTGGATCAGACCAGACAAACCCTTCAACTTGTTTCATCCACACTGTCTGTGGGTTAGACCAGACAAACCCTTCCACCGATTTTCATCCACACTGTCCCTGGGTCAGACCAGACAAACCCTTCCAACAATTTCATCCACACTGTCCCTGGGTCAGACCAGAGACAACCCTTCCACTTATTTCATCCACACTGTCCCTGGGTCAGACCAGACAAACCCTTCCACTTATATCATCCACACTGTCTGTGGATCAGACCAGACAAAACCTTTCCACTTATTTTCATCCACACTGTCCCTGGGACAGACCAGACAAATCCTTCGACATTTTTTTTTTTTTTTTTTTAAATTAGACGGCCACAACCTTCTTCGCAGCGCTCGTCACCATACATCCCCCCCCCCCCTTCCTTCCAAGAAAGGGCCAGCATCCCCACCTGTAACCCCTCCCCCTACACACACACACACACACACACACGCACGCACGCACGCACGCACACACACACAAACACACACACACACCAGAAAGAGGGGGGGGGGGGGGGGGGGTGAAAACGAGGAAAGAGAGGGGGGGGGATGAGAAAAAAAAAAACGAGAGAGAGAGAGAGAGAATAAGAATGGCATTTTCATGCACAATTCAAAGGGAGGGCAGGAAGAAAAGCTTAGAGAAGAGCATGGTGAAGGAGAGGCCAGGAAAGGGGAGGGGAGAGGGGAAACACAGTCACGTTAATTACCAAGCTCTCTTGGAGGACGGAGTGGAAGGAGAGGGGAGGACGGAGTGAAAGAAGAGGGCAGCACGGAGTGGAAGAAGAAGGCAGGACGGAGGGGAAGAAGAAGGCAGGACGGAGTGGAAGAAGAAGGCAGGACGGAGTGGAAGAAGAGGGCAGGATGGAGTGGAAGAAGTGAGAAGGGAAGACCGAGGGAAAAAAGAGGGCAGGACAGAATGGAAGAAGAGAGGTGGATGGAGTGGAAAGAAGAGGGCAGGACAGAATGGAAGAAGAGAGGTGGATGGAGTGGAAGAAGAGGGCAGGACAGAATGGAAGAAGAGAGGTGGATGGAGTGGAAGAAAGAGGGCAGGACAGAATGGAAGAAGAGAGGTGGATGGAGTGGAAGAAGAGGGCAGGGCAGAATGGAAGAAGAGAGGCGGACGGAAGTGGAAGAAGAGAGGTGGACGGAGTGGAAGAAGAGGGCAGAACAGAATGGAAGAAGAGGGGAGGACGGAGTGGAAGAAGAGGGCAGGGACAGAATGGAAGAAGAGAGGGTGGACGGAGTGGAAGAAGAGGGCAGGATGGAGAGGAAAAAGGGGGAGGATGGAGTGGAAGAAGTGAGAAGGGAAAGACGGAGGGAAGAAGAGGGGCAGGACAGAATGGAAGAAGAGGGGAAGACGGAGTGGAAGAAGAGGGCAGGACAGAATGGAAGAAGAGGGGAGGAAGAGGTGGAGAAGAGAGAAGGCAGGACAGAGAGGAAAAAGAGGGCAGGACGGAGAGGAAAAAAAGAGGGGAGGACGGAGAGGAAGGAGAGGGGAGGACGGAGTGGAAGGGGAGGGGAGAGGACGGAATATATCGAATGGAAGGGGAGGGGAGGACGGAGTGGAAGGGGGAGGGGAGGACGGAGTGGAAGGAGAGGGGAGGACGGAGTGGAAGGGGAGGGAAGGACGGAGTGGAAGGGGAAGGGGAGGACGGGAGTGGAAGGAGAGTGGAGGACGGAGTGGAAGAAGAGGGGCAGGACAGAATGGAAGAAGAGGGAAGGACGGAGTGGAAGGGGAGGGAGGGACGGAGTGGAAGGAGAGGGGAGGACGGAGTGGAAAAAAGAGGGCAGGACGGAGTGGAAGGAGAGGGCAGGGACGGAGTGGAAGAATAGGGGAAGACGGAGTGGAAGGGAGAGGGGAGGATGGAGTGGAAGAGAGGGGAGGACGGAAGTGAAAGAAGAGGGCAGGGACAGAATGGAAGAAGAGGGGAGAGGATGGAGTGGAAGGAGAGGGGAGGACAGAGTGGAAGAAGAGGGCAGGACGGAGTGGAAGAAGAGGAGAGGACCGAGAGGGAAGAAGAGGCAGCAGGACAGAATGGAAAAAGAGGGGGAGGACGGAGTGGAAGAAGAGGGCAG
>JADBJO010028748.1:7500-10000 GCA_016801955.1 Conus betulinus | reverse complement strand
GGTGCCGTCATTGTTTGTGTAAATCGTCCGTTGGCTCATTCCGGTGGTTGTCGATGCGTGCATAGATTGTCTGTCATGATGTTCAATCATTCTGGTGCTGTCGATGTGTGAGTAAATTGTCCGTTATAATGGTTTCAATCATTCTGGTGCTGTCAATGTGTGAGTAAATTGTCCGTTGTAATGGTTCAATCATTCTGGTGCTGTCAATGTGTGAGTAAATTCAATCCGGTATAATGGAGTAAATTGTCCGTGATAATGGTTCAATCATTTGGTGCTGTCAATGTGAGTGAATTGTCCGTTAAATTGGTCCGTTATAAATGGTTCAATCATCATTCTGGTGCTGTCAATGTGTGAGTAAATTGTCCGTTACAAACAGTTCAAGCTTTCTGGGTGTGTGTGTGTGTCCAACGTGGTGTGTGTGCGTGTGTGTGTGTGTGTGGTGTGTGGGTGTGTGTGGCGTGTGTGTGTGTGTGTGTGTGTGTGGGGGTGTGGTGTGTGGTGTGTGTGCATGTGTGTGTGTGCGTGCGTGCGTGCGTGCTGCGTGCGTGCGTGTGTGGTGTGTGTGTGTGTGTGTGTGTGTTGTGCGTGTGTTTGTGTGTGTGCTGTCAATGTGAGTGTAGGATGTGTTCCATTTCAATGTTTCCACTATTTTGCTAGTGTCCTTGTTTGTGTAAACTGCACATTACAAGTGGCTCAGCCAGTCAGCCCTGTCAGTGTGTCTGTACAACTTGTCCATCTCAACGGTTCGGTCATCCTGCTGTTGTTAATGTTGGTACAAAGCGTGCCCACTGGCCGTTTCAAAGTTTCCATTCTTCTGTTAGTGTCATGTTTATGTAAACCGGCGCCACATGTTCACGCTTCAGTCAGTCACTCTGGTGCTGCCAATGGTCTGTGTTACATTGCCCGTGTTAATATTCACTCGATCGCTGATCATAGTTCATGTAAATTGTTCATTTTAATGAGTCAATCATTCTGGCGCTTTCAGCATTTGTTTGAATTGTCCATTTTACTGGTTCAATCATTCCCGTTAATGCCAGTGTTTGTGCGGGGAAAAAAGTGTCCGTTTGAATGTTTCGATCCTTCTCATGGTGTGAAAGGATGCCGACTTCTTGCCTGTCGTGTATGAAGGGAGGGAAGGGGTGGATGAGGGGGTGGGGCGGTGGGGGGGGGGGGGGGGGTAGGGGTAGGGCCTAGCGTGGTCGATCATTAAGAATTGTTTTCTCATGGTTCTGCAATAATTTCTTTGCTGAGAATGTTTCCTTTTCCGTCACTTCTCTGATTCTATTTCCCCCCACCCATCGGGGGGACCACATACCCACCTCTTTCCCCAACCCCCCCCCCTTTTCCCGCCCAACCGCCCCCCCCCCCCCCCCCCCACCCAACCCCCCCCTTTAAATTTTTCCCTTACTTTTTACCTTTGTGCCTCATCTTTCTTTGCTCTAGGAATTCAACACTTTTATCCATTTTCGAGGGGGGATGGAGACAACCTCAAAATCATGCAAAAGCTAGCAAACATCAGAATTTGAGACCGGGACACAGAGAGAAAAATAAAAAGGAATAGAAGAAGAAAAAGAGAAGAGTCAAAATTTTACTCTCAAGGGAACGAACTTGCACTTCTTCAGTGATAAAATGGTGGGAAGAGGTTGTTGTTGATGTTTGTTGTTGTTGTTGTTTGTGTTGTTGTTGTTTTCAAGTGAACAGAAAAAGAAGAAGGAGGGGAGGGAACACAACAGTCGGTTGTTATTTCATTACAGATTTCTGTCCAAGTTATTGGTGTTTCCATTATTATAGTCAACTTTTCGACTGCAGTCCAAAAACTTGTCAAATGTGATGATGTATGTCGAGTACGTGCTTTTTACGCCTCGGCTCGCTGTCTCAGCATTCTGTTCGTTGTAACTATAACTTGTGGTAAAAGTTTAGTTTGAACTAGGAGGCGTATTAAAGTTTTAAGAATATAACCTATAAAGAGAGAAGACCGAAAGAATGACAGACAGAAAAGAAAAGTCCAGAGAAACAATAAAAGGATGAGACAAAAAATAAAGAATGAAAAAGGAATGAAAGAAAGAAAAGAATAGGGGGGTGGGAGTGGGGGAAAGGGCAATATAGGGAGAAAGAAAGAAAGGAGAACGAAAGAAAAGAGGAAAGAAAGAAAGAAGAAAAGGGGGAAAAGAAAAGAACAGAAATAAAAGAAAAAGGGAAAGAGAAAGAATCCGCCCAGGAAAGAAAGAAAGGAAAGAAAGAAGAAAAGAAAGAAAGAAGAAAGAAAAGAAAGGAAGGGAAGGAAGAAAGGCAGGAAGGAAGGAGGAAAGAAAGGAAAGAGAAAGAAGAAAGGAAAAAGAAGAAAAAAGAAGGAAGCAAGGAAAACGAAAGAAAGAAAGAACAGAAGGAAAGAAAGAAGGAAGAAGGCGGCAGGAAGAAAAGAAAGAAAGGAAAGAAAGAAAGAAGGAAAAGGAAGAAAGAAAGAAACGAGGAAAAAAAGAAAGAAAAGAAAGGAAGGGGA